>JABUQX010111632.1:2500-5000 GCA_015478945.1 Trachelipus rathkii | reverse complement strand
AAACACGTGGCAATACCTTTACCTTGCCCAATTCATCGCTGATTCAGTACAGTGTAGGCATCGATTACGAATGGATCACTACACTCTTCACGAGTTAACCGACATGATAATGTACGGTGTGTCAAACGGAAATGGACGAAGAGCGCACCTCATGTACCAAGGGAACGGTTCCACACAAAAATATACCCCCACCACAAATGTTTGCTCGCCTTCTTCAGCGCCTTCGAGATAATGGGACCCTTCGTCCCCGGTCCATTGGTGGAAGACCGCGTAATACGAGGACTCCTGCGTTTGAAGAAGTGCTTGAGAGAGTCGCCAACGACCCGTCGACTAGCACACACGCCTTGCCCATGCCATGGGTGCAAATCAGTCGCCTGAGGTTCGGGTCTTGCAAGAGCAAAGCCTCCATGCATACCATCTACAGAAAGTACAAGGACTTGGGTCAAACGACTTCGCACCCCGTGTGCAATTTGCCCGGTGGTTTCTGCAACGGAGCATCGATAATCCTGCCTTTCCTGCACATGTCTTGTTTACCGATGAGGCGTGCTTCACACGTGATGGCTACTTCAACAGCAGAAACAGCCACATATGGGAGACGAGGCCAATCCGCACGCAATGTTCATCAGAGTTCACCAGGCGAAATTTACCGTAAACATCTGGGGTGGAATTCTTGGGGATTATCTGCTGTGACCTGTCATCATTCCACACCGTTTGGATGGACATGCGTACCTGCAACTCTTCCAGAACACGCTTCCGCAGCTCATGGACGACATACCCCTTGCGACCCGCAGAGACATGTGGCTCCAACATGATTTCGCTCCAGCGCACTTCAGCCACCAACCAAGTACGGGCGCATCTGAACAGAGTCTACACTGACAAATGGATAGGGAGAGGAGGACCTGTTGCGTGGCCTGCAAGATCGCCCGACCTCACCGCCCTAGATTATTTTCTTTGGTGGGCATGTGAAGAGTGTTGTGTACATTACCCCAGTCAACACACAACGAGAGGAACTGATTCAGCGAATATTCACTGCGTTTGATCAAATCAGACACAGTGAGGGCATGTTCGGTAGAGTCCGACAGGCAGTGGCACGGCGATGTAACGAATGTAATCAGGTACAGGGCAGACACTTTGAACACCTCCATGTAAATTTTCAACATAATGAAATTTCATAACAGCTACCAATGTTTGCTTTACAACCTCGTCAAAACACATACGTTGTTTAACAAAATATCCTTATTGTTAACTCTATCAACCCTCGGAGTACACAGATGTACGCACGCGCACATACATAACATTAGAATACCCAAAATCTCTGGTTACGAATAACGACGCGTCAAACACAACCCGTGTTTACTTTACATCATCGTAAAACTTGAAACGAAGCGTTCATACAACATAGCTTATTTAACAATAAATGTTCTTTATCGTTTGCTCTATCAGCCTCCGAGTTTGTCGCAGAGGTTTTGAATCACCCTGAATATATATATATATATATATATATATATATATATATATATATATATATATATATATATATATATATATATATATATATATATATATATATATATATATATTAATTAAAATTTATATATAATATATATATACATATATATAAATATAATATATATATATACTTATATAATATATATAATATATATATAAATTTATTTATATCTAATATATTTATATAAAATAATCTATTATCTCAATATATCTAATATATATATCTTCTCTAAAATTGCAATATTATATTTCTTCAAATTCGAAAAACAATCTAGATATCTTATATGCAAATCACTGGAAGCTAATGGAGAATATAATTAGATTGCTACAACCATTTGAAGAATTAACTAAAAGAACGAGTGATGATGATGTAGATTTATCTTTTGTAATACCTGCAGTTAATGCATTGCAAAAATATTTAGCAAAAACTTGGAAGGATAGCGGTGTAAAAAACTATGAAAGATGAACTTTTAAATTCTGTTACTGAACGTTTTGGTACCATTAAAGAGAAGAAACTTTATTTAGTGGCAACAGCTCTAAATCCACAATATAAATTAGCTCCCTTTGATATTATTGATCAGAATAAAATAAAATTTATGCTCAAAGAAGAAGTAAAACTTTTTATAAAAGCTAAAGAAAATATTACATTAAGTTCAGATTATGATTAATAAAACGATGATCAAAATGATCAGTCTCATACAGATTCACATGAAGAATCTGAAAATGAAACGGCAGATATGAGAGGAAAACACATTTTCAATTTTCTTGGAAGTGCTTGATGAGATGCTATACAAGAAAAATCTTCAGAAGGAAAATGAAGAATATCCAGATGCAATCAAACTAAGTGGCACAGGAGAAAAAAAGTTAAAATGTAAACGTAAAAGCAGCAGTGAGAGAAAACAACATGAATTAGAAAATACTATTCAAACTACTGTGGATAAATATTTTGCAGCACCACTTATGAACGAATATCGGATGTTGATTCACTGTT
>JABUQX010111631.1:7500-11261 GCA_015478945.1 Trachelipus rathkii | reverse complement strand
GGAGAGGTGACGGTTAGAGAAAGGGGAGAAAAGAGGAAGAAGAGCGTCACGAGTAGTAAAAAGTGTACTGGGAGTCGCCAGCTGAATATATACATTAATATATATCATATATATATATATAATACTAATATACCTGATACATCTATATATATATATATATAATATATATATATATATAATATATATATATATAACGTATATATATATATATATATATATCATAGATTGCCTTAAAATACACAAAAACTCAGAAAATTCCCCTTTGAGACCTGTAATATCTATATGTGCGGAACGGTTACACAAGAAATTGCCCAATATCTGAACAGCAATATCCGACCTTATCTTAATAACTCTTCATAGTTAAATCAATTAAGAAAACTTATGTAAATTATTAAACTTTAAAAACTTGAAGCCACTATATATTCGCCTCACTGATTGTAGAATCTTTCTGTTCATAAATGTTTACCGGTTTGATACGCATTGACATATAATTACGAAGTGCCATCACTCAAAAACCTATCCCCACTAGATATATCAGGAACAAACATTCGAGAACCTTTTATTTAATTGTTGTACTCAAAACACCGTTTAAATTTAAGACACATATATCTACAAACTGACTGGAGTGCCGAAGACCCTGGGCTCACCACTTGGACCTACATCTGTGACTTCTATATGTCCCAATTCTGGGACAAAAACAAAATCCTATCGATCTGCAAACAAAAACTCTTCAACCCCGATATTTTACATAAGATTGTTGACGACACCCTCACTATTTTAGGCAACATAGATCATATACATCAGTCATCAATAGAATCTCAAGAGTTTGTCATGCTTATAATTCACATACGAAACTTAGGTAATAATTCCTATCTGTTTTTTAGACATCTAATTTCAATGCTTAATTGACGGCTCATTATCTGCAGTCATAAATGTCAAACCCATGATAATTGGTCTGTAATATGAACTATGGATCCTCAAATACCGACTATTTACAAAGAATCTATCGGTCAAAAATTTGTTTACAGAGCATTACAACCCTACTGTTCAACTTGGAAAACTTTTGATGAAGAAATCTTGCCGCATTAAGTAAAATTTAATTAACTGTGATCAACCACAATATTCAGTTGAAAATTTTATTAATAAAAAGCCCTACAAAATTTAAAATCTAAAAGAAAATTAATCAGAAAAAAATTTAAATTTCTTCAAAAACTTCAAATGCTATCTGTCAATACAGGAAGAGTCTAAGTGCCTCGTAAATCATTTTGATATTCTCACTTCAAAACTAGTAAGACACTCTCATAAAAGTTTAACCAGTCCAGACTAGTACCCATAAGCCAAACACTGTCAGTCTTCCTTAGAGCAAGGGATGTTTTGCCCGAAACCATCCACGTGATGTCACCAATTTTAACTGCCCTGAGTTGACTGTACGTTCAACATATATTGGTTACCGAAAGAATAGATGTCGGACAGCGGCATCATCAACATCTCCTACAAGTCCCAGCAAAAATCTCTCACTTGAACATTTTCAATACGGCACAATGGTCAATCAACTATGTAGTAATATTTCTAAACACTTCACAATATCATACGGATCGTGTGAAGTCCAGAAACTTAAAATTGCGGAGGCCTTCTACATCAAAACACGCAACCAGACATTAACATAAAATTTTATGTATTTATCAGTCAGACTCATTATCATTTGATTTACTTATTATATATCAATTAAAGACTCATTCGCTTACAAGAATAATCCTCTGAAGATGTCTCAAGTATATAGACGAAACGCGTCGGGAAATGTATGTAAATATACTTCTGCTTCTTCCTGATATATTTTCAAAGATTATTTTAAGGAAATTAAATCATGTACAAAAATAAATATTTTAGAAAGTGGAAATTAAATCAACAAAAACTTTATAATAATAATAATAATTATCAATATAATAATGAATAAATATAATATAATAATAATAATAATATAATAATACATATAATACATAATAATAATAATATAATAATAATAATAAATATAATAATAAAAATAATAAATAAAAATAAAATAATAATAATAAAATAAATAATTAATAATAATAATTAATAATCAATAATTAATAATAATAATAATAATAAGAATAATAATAAAATAATAATAATAATAAATAATCATAATAATAATAATAATTAATTCTCCTAAATTCTTCAAAATTACCGACTTCCCGACTCCGACTCCGAACTCCACTTACACAGGGAATCTTCGGACTCCGACTCCGCCCGAGCTCGCGACTCCGACTCCGACGTCCGACTCCGACTCCGACCTCGTGAAAATTGCACCACTCCACGACTCCGACTCCGATTCCGCAGCCCTTTATATATATATATATTATATATATATATATATATATAACAATCATATATACTATATATATTATATACTAATATATATATATATATATATAATATATATAATAATCATATATATCATATATGTATATTATATATAGTATATATATATATACATATATATAATAATATATATATATATATATATATATAATATATACTATATATAATATAATATACCGGGTATATTTATCATCTCCCATGTAGGGCTTTCACCCTGTCAGTTTGGTCCAGCATTTTCTTACTTCTGGCTTCATAGAGCACTCGGAAAAGTCATTTCTTCGGCACGCAACGGTTCCGATTGCCAGTCCTTTGAGTTTCACCCAAAATATTGAGTTTCAACTTTTCACGTGGAACTGCCATCTTCTTGCCATTTCGCCCTCGAAACCTCTTCTCCCAGAACCTCTCCGGAGTATCGTAGGCGCCATAAGATTCCAATGCATGGTCCAGAGTTCTCACAAGCAAAAAATAAGAACACCGGGTTGCTTAGCCCTGTCGCGTAGTAGAACTATATATATTCTTACTATATATATAATTAATATTACTATTTTATATATATATATATATAATATACTATATATATCATAATATATATAATAGATATAATATACTATATACTTATATATAATATATATATACTTTATATATATATATATATGTGTGTGTATATACACTATAACTATATATATATATTATATCTTACTAATATATACATATATATATATTATATATATATATATATATAATATATATACATTATATATATATATATATATATATATATATATTATCATAAATAACATTATACCTATTTGTGGAAGAAAAGTTAATATTATATATATATATAATATATAAATACATACTAACATATTAATATATATATATTACTATAATATATCATACTATATATATATACTACTATATATCATATATATATATACTATATATAACTATATATAATATATATAATATATACTATAGCATTATATATATATACTATATATTTAAATATATATATACTACCTAGTATATATATATATATATATATATATATATCAGTTGGGCCGCTGGGTATACATAGGGTAGCCAGGGTAGGTGCTCCACCCAATATTTTTGTCTTTTTAATAAAATAAAAAATGTTTAGAGTAAAATAAATTATTAGAATTTTATATGAAAGTGTAAAAAGAAACTGATTTATAAATTAAATTTAAAGAAAAATCAACTACTTTCAGTAATAGACAATATAATAATAAATCTCACTTATGAAATTTTCCTCCTACTTCCTGTTCCTAAGCAAGTAACATGAAGCTGGGACCTACGGCCGTCTAGATCTTCATATATTCATATAAAATATTATAGTT
>JABUQX010111631.1:0-2500 GCA_015478945.1 Trachelipus rathkii | reverse complement strand
AAGAAAAAATAAATAAATAATATATCAAACATAAATGAAGTTAAAGACATTCTTCTCGCATCTCCAATCGAGGTAGAGATAACATAGGTTAATAGAAACATGAATGCGAGCTACTTCTCATTAAAATGTAGAGGTAATGTAGCCCTAAAGAAGTATAGAATGTGAGTTACCCATCTTACGGCCTAACTTCGTCATATTCATAAGTAAATTGAGTACGTCTCCTCGGAATAGGGCTCAGCCCGGGAGCGGTGGTGTTAACTGAATAAAATATATAAGAACAAAAACATCGTTTGACAAGAATAGCATAAGTATTGGATATTTGTTAATTTCTGATACAAAAAAATAATTATAATTTTTATCTCTGTGTGTACAAACAATCTATATTTTATCACAGGTGAGATTTCTAGACCCACATACATTCAAATTATACATATTATCATATAAAAGTATTACTATAATACTATAGTTTTAACATTCATATTATTAAATTTTTAAATATTTACTGGTAATAAAATGATATATAGACTACTATATATATAGTATATATATCTATATATACTATACATATATATATATAGTATACTATATAGTAACTTATATATCTAGTACACTATATGTATACTATACTATCATACTATCAGTATATATACCTATTAACGCTTATATATATTAGTATTACTATCATACCTATAATAATATATATATTATATACTATATATATAATATATATTATACTAATATATATAATATATATATGTATAATATTATATATAATATAACACTATATATACATATATATATATAACTCAATATATATAACTAACTACCTATCAGCGTATACTCACACTCAGTAGCATCTGTTATTATCATACGTCATATACTATTATATTATATATATTATATATACTTCTATATGTAACTATATATATATATTAAATATCGACTCACCACACAACCGCCACACACTATATAACTATAATATACCTATCACTAACCCGTATAATATATATACCTATAACCTCAATAACATAATTATATTACCACCTACTCACGTGAGCAAATAACCTCAACTATTATAGCTAAGCGGCCCACGCCACAAACCAACGCGAAACACCCCGCCCCTACCTCACGACTACATACTATACCGTATATATACAAATATTTATATATACATTATATATTATTACTATAGCTATATATACGTATACTATCATATATATACAACCGCACTAGACTTACGTAATAAAATATAGCTATAATACCATATAATTAATTATAGCGTTACTAACGTAATTATATGATATATAACTATATACTCAATGAGTGAGTATATATGTATATTATGGTATATACTATACTATAGTATACTATACGTAATATAGATACATAGTATATATATAATATATATATTATATATACATATATCATATTATATAATATATATACTATAATATATTATATAAATATATATATGATATACTACTATATATATCATACCTATATAATAATATATATATTATATACTATATATATATAATTAAATACTATATCATATATATGATTATAATACTATAGTATCACTATAATCATATACCACCACCGTAGACTACTATTATATTAATTTCGATATATATATATATAATACATTAATATCATATCAATATGGGAGTACCAAACGTCACGAACATATATCAAATATACCCGCCCGTTTAGCGGGGTTTTTGTCCGCCCGCCATCCATTCGCCGGGGTTTTTACCCGCCCGGCCGCCTTTAGTCATGGACGGCCGAGTGGACTACGAGTTTTTGGAATTTGAATCGACAACAAAAAGATTTATCTTGTTCCATTATTAAAGAGACAAATCACTATTAAGCATTTACAAAACGAATCAGAGGCGTATTACCAAAAGTGAAAAAAACGGTTAAGAAAACTCATCATGCTCTAACATATTTTTTCCTATATCACTATATATAATATATCATATATATAATATATATATATATATATAAAATATATATAATATATATATATAAAATATATACTATAATATATATACTACTATATAACTAGTACTTACTATACGCTATACTTACTTTTATATAAAACGAGCTCATGCGTTGCATTTAAAACACTGTACATTACTCCTTATGCGTATAAGTAAGCCATAAAACCCCTTATAATAAACGAATTACCAACATTTTAGGCATTACTTTCAAACTCTTGACCATTAAAGTCTCTCTAAATGCTCAGTATCGTAAATCCGCCCTCACGCGCTCGCTTTTATTATGCATCCATCAAAGACTGTCGCACTAATTTCTCCAAGTACAGTCAGGCGAGCCGAATACTATACTGTATAATTACATCCAATTCACTTAACCTTACGTCGTATCGGCTACTTCCTCCAAATAACTTCTATTGGTTTAATTTGAAACGAAAGACTCTCAGCAGATGAGAGTTACTGGAGAGCCTAACAGTGTCAGAATAGCATTATAAAATCTCTCT
>JABUQX010111630.1:32500-41056 GCA_015478945.1 Trachelipus rathkii | reverse complement strand
TTATCTGTATTAGAAAGCTGTATGGAGAATGTAGAAAAAGAATTCACTGTGCCTAAAGGAACCAACCAAACAAGTTCTGAATGGCACACTTTTCCAAACAATCGATAATTGGAAGTGTTCATATGACATAAAAGTGTCTCAAGTACCTAAAAGTCAAGATCGATGTTCACCGACCGGAACCCCATAAAGGCCCCACAAAGGACTTTCAGCCACATTATATTTTAACCAAATGCGACTAAGGCTGATGCTAACCTTCTAACCGCAAACCCAACATCCAAAGAAGTGTCGACCAGAACCGGGGTTCTAAAGAAGAATTTGCGCAGACATTTTATATACAAAGCAATTTTATATCTAGTCGACTATGTACGATGTACCGTTCTTCTTCTCCGATAAATGTTTTATAGGATTTCTGATTACAGGTAGATAAACGACATGATCCGAGTTTAGTAAGCAAATTTAGGGCCCAGCATTTATGTTTCTCTGGGGATCCCAATCTATGAAGAGAGCCGAATAGGAACTATTGTTATTGTGCCTTCTATTAGTAATGTAGGCAGAATATGCGAAGCTGATGATGGCCCCGTTATTTAATACAAAGTGATTAACATCAGCTTTATGCCTTCATCAGATTTTTTCTTGACGAGAAATGCCCCTTTTTATTGATTAGTGGTTCCAGCGAAACAGAGAGCGGCTAGATGTTTCGGCTCTTACATTTATTGCAAAGGATACTTTAAATTGAAGGTGTTTTAACTGATGTATCTCCATTCCTTATGCGAACCATTACCAGCACATGTTTAATAGCCCACACACACTGTCCCTTTTATTTAGGTACGTAAAAAACCGTGCAGTCAGAAGTAATGGCTTCCTATTCACAAGCTTACACTTGACTTTCCTTAAAGATAGATTATAAAAGATTAATTAGAATTGATGAGTTAAAGAATAAAAGTTGTTCTTTTTAGAGAGCAACTACCTTTTGAAGTGTTGAAAGTATGACTTCTGATCAGAGGGTTTCCTCGTCTCCCTTTGAAGTTCCCTTTAGAAGAAGATGATTTAGTTGATGAAGAATGAAGTTGAGGTCTGAGAGGTGCGAAACCTCAGCATTGATTGAATTATCTGATTGATCTCCTATTTAAAAAATCAAATATTAATGACGGATATTGTTCTTAGTCGCCAGCTTCAACTCTCTTAAAAAATGAGAGAGGAAGTTACTACTAATATATGCTGATATTAATTTGCAGCCAGAACTTTCCTCTGGGAAGAGGTCAACCCCAAGCTCCTGGAGTTCTTTTAGATGAGCCCGAACCTTAAAAAAAGAAAATCTGACCGTTTCAAGTTGCTTCCCGTCCAGAGGCGGAGATGAGTCAAGTTCATGGAAAATAGAAGAATCAATAATGAAGGCCCTGTCCAAATAATGTTCTTTTAAAAAATGGACAAGGCAACTTCATAGTTTTCATCCGTACCCGTCAAATGCTCAATGTCTCTGAGAGCATATCCCTAAATGGCACTTGAGATACTGCAGCTTAACAGCTTGTGACAAACCTCTCCTCCCCCCATACACATTTATGAACTCTCCTCGAAGAACGAAAGATGCTTGGTCCCTTCTCGCCTGAAAAAAATCTCCGCATTGTAGGCTGGATCTTCAGGCAAAAAGCTGATGCGGAAAAGACTTGGAATTCACAGCCATTTTGTTCGAATTGAACTGCTCTCTCATTATCAGAAAGGCATCAGAAGATCTTCGATGACTCGATTTTTTTTTTTTCCAAATTACCATATTCGACTCTTAACAGTTGAAAGAGCTTGAGCCACTTTGTGGAAGCTTTCAGTAGCGAAAAGCATCGTTTTCTAGAACGACGTGTCGAACTTGTTACCTCAGTCCTATTAATAGTTCATCAGAGTATCTTGAGCCTTAAGTCCTGAGATAATCCGAGTCACCTTCGTTCGAAAATGTTTTATAACAAAACATGGTCGATGAGGGTATGACCTCGAAATCATCACCTTTCAGCGAAAATGTTTGCAGATAGATGTAAGCTTTCTTCTTTAAAAACACCCTTTCATCCGAAGGGAACTCAGCTCACCCTGTAATTGTTATTTTTAAACTAGCTATATTTTCCATCCGAAGAAGACGCAGGTCTTTCATTTGAGTGAGTACTGCTAGTTAGCGAATTTAAGTCAAAATCGTTTAATATATCCATCGTGAACAAATTATATTTAAATAATATTGTGTAAATATTTCCCAACTGGCTACTAGAGCAGCCTAATAAAAGTAAGCGATAATATAAATAAAAAACATCAAACAGCGGAAGAAATAATAAAATTAACTGCGCCAAAAAAAACACACTGCAGAGTCAGAAGGCACAAAAAAAAATGTCACAGCGCAAAAAATATCAATTAGCCAGAAAAAAAAAATATCAACCCGCGCCGAGAAAGAAACCGCACAGTAAGAAATCAAAAAATTCAACAGCGCAGAAAAAAATGATCATAGCGCAGAAAAAATATCAACCTGCGCCTGAGAAAACCGCATAGAAGAAATCAAAAAAAATTCAAAAAATGTCAACAGCGCAAAAAAAAATACACAAAAATCAATTTAAATACATATAAACAAACACAAAGTCAATTTCGCACACGTGAAGCAATACAAAGTCACTGCGCATATATGAAATGAACTATACAAACTCAATAAAAGTCAATTGCGCACGTATAGGTTGACTGCGCACTGAAGCAACTGCCAAAGTCACTGCGCACCTATAAAGCAAACTCAAAGTCAATTGCCCACATATAAGTTGACTGCGCACACAAAAAGCAACTACAGTTAATTGCACACGAGAAAACAAGCACAAAGTCAATTGCGCCAACGTATGAAGCAAACACAAAATGAACTGCAACTATAAGCAATTGCGGCACACACGTATAGTTGATTCTCGCAACACTTGAGCAACTGCAAAGTCACTGCGCAACCTATGAAACAAACTCAAAGTCAATTGCCGCACGTATAAAGTGACTGCGCACACGAGCATCTACAAATAAGTGCGCCACACGAGGAAAACAAGCACAAAGTCATGCGCACGTATGAAACGCAAACACAAAGAACTGCGCAACTATAAAAGTCAATGCGCACTATGAGTTGACTGCGCCAACACGTTGAAGCAACTGCAAAGTCACTGCGCACCTATGAAGCAAATACTCAAAGTCAATTGCGCACCATATAAGTACTGCGCACACGAAAACAACTACAAAGTTCACTGCGCACGTATAAGCCAAACACAAATGAAAACCTGGCGCAAACATTAAAGTTCAATTCACACGTATGAGTTGACTGCGCACAGTGAAGCAATCAAAAGCACTGCGCACCGAATGAAGAAAACTCAAACAATTTGCCACGATATAAGATGAGCGCACACGAGAAGCAGCTACAAAAGTTATTTCGCGACGCACAGAAAACAACACAAAGTCAAATTGCGCACTAGAACAACACAAAATGAACTGCGCAACTATTAAAGTTCAATTGCGCACGTATAGTGAAACTGCGCACACGTGAAGCAACTTGCAAAACCCGTCACCTGCGCTACCTATGAAGCAAATCAAATCAAGCCTGCGCCACGTAATAAGTGACTGCGCAACAAAGCCAGCTACCAAAGTTAATTGCACAACAAAGAGGAAAAACAAACGCACCCAAAAGTCAAATGCGCACCGTATGAAAGCAAAACAAACGAACTGCGCAACCTATAACATCAATGCGCACTATCGAGTTGACTGCGCACCACGTGAAGCAACGCAAAGTCACTGCTCAAGCCTATAACGCAAAACTCAAAGATGCCACGTATAAGTACTCGCACCACGAGAACGCACTACAATTAATGCACACGCAGAAAAACAAGCACAAAGTTCAATTGCGCCACGTATGCAAGCAACACACAAAAGAACGGCGCAACTATAATTTCTAATGCGCACGTATGAGTGACGCGCACACGTGACAGCCAACTGCAAAGTCACGTCCCCTATGAAGCAAACTCCAAGTCAATTTGCGCACGCTATAAGTTTAGTTACCTTCTGCGCACACGAGACAGCATGCTACCCACACTTAAGTGGAGCACGGGAGAAAACAAGCACAAAGTCCAATTGCGCACGTATAAGTTAGCTCGCACACGTAACAAACAAAGTAACCTGCGCAATATGAAAAGAACTGCCCAATAGAAAGTCAATTCGCACGATGGAGTTGACTTCGCACTCGTTGAGCAACGCCAAAATCCAATTGCGCACGTAAAAGTGAACTGCGCACGTGAAGCCAATACGAAGTCACTGCACAGTCATGCCACCACGTTATTAAACAAACCACCCCCAAAAGGTCCAGGTTGCGCACATTATAAGACGCCACACGAAGCAACACCAAAAGCAACTTCGCACTGAAAAAACAATGCACATAAAGTCAATTTGCGCACTATAATCGTGAACTGCCCCCACACGTGAGCAACTTACAAAGTCAATTGCGACAGAAAAACAAGCACTCAAGTCAATCTCAATTGCTCATACTATAATTTTACACCCTCTGGCAAGGTGTGAAACAAATACCGCACTCTTAAAAAAACTGCGCACGTTAAATTGAACAAACAGCCGCAGTGCGAAAAACAAATGCGCACCTTAATTGAACGCGCCACATATGAAATTCATATACCGCACCGACCGCACCGTTTGCACTCACCGCACCCGTTCGCACCCGCACCAAACTTGCACCGCACCGTCCGCCACTGGGCACCGCAGCCGCACCGTTTCGCACGCACCAGAACCTGTACCGCACCGTCCGCACAGCACCCGCACCCCGTTTGAAACCTACATGCGTTTACAACTCAAACTGCACATTAAAGATTGCTAAGCAAATGCAATATGCCAAAACACCTTCGCAATCTGGCACAAAAAGATTATTAAAATGCAAATGCAATATGTTGGTCCCGCTGAGTTTTGGTTTGTTGAGAGGTAAAGCACATGTTAACAAACGATTTGACCACAACCGTTTAAATAAAATAAAGCGAACCCAGGACACAAAATTCTAATAATATATAATTGTAAATATATCACATTTCAAATAAGCACTTTAGTCATGGCGACAATTTTCATTATCCAAAAAAAAAAATAGCGATAAAATTTACTCAGTATATTCTAAAGGCCAATTATTAATTAAATTATTTATCCAAATTACAAGAATTTTTTAACTCAAAAAATAATACAAAAAGTCAAAATTGCCTAAATTAAATATTGAGATCAAATTTTCAAATTTAGCAAAAGAACTTATGTCAAATATTCAAAAAATGGCAAGAAAATAAAAATTACGAGATATGATTTAGTTTCCCAAATATACTTTAAAAAACTTCAACAGGTTCAAACCCTTGTTACTAAATTGCCAAAATATTTGTTAAGAAATAATTTTTTCCAAAATATTAAAAATTATGTTTCCGCCTCGTAATTTTTAAGATGACGGCAAATACACATTTTATCATAGTACGTTTAAAAAGTAACTAAACTTGATAATTTAAAATTAACGCATTCACTGTTGAAAAAGCACACCCTTAAAAAAATATGAAAAGAAACTAAAAAAAACAAAACTTTACGGGAGAAAACAGTAGATTAGGTTAACGGGGCAAGCGTAATTATGGAAAATTTTTCTTTTCCACATATATTGAAATACGTTCTTTGTTTTCAGATCAACCATTATCCGGGTAAACTTCCTTTCACCTACGTACGTCTTGATACGAACCACACAGTTAAATCACTTCCTTTTATTTGGATAGGTATAAAAAAAATTGAAAGATTCAGAAAATCAATTGACCCATGAAATTAAAAGCCTTCTTTTTCTTATTCACGAAATCGAATCAAAAAGGCAAAAACGAGATTCACAAAATGGACTCCGGTATATTCACACACGAAGTAAAAAAGCAAAAGAACAGATTCACAGACAGGTATTTTTGACACGAAGCAAAAAGGCAAAAGGACCCTAATTTAGGTAATTTGTAAATTAAACTTACCCTCCATTATCTGCATATTCTAAAGGAACATATCTCCAGTATTAACTTCCCCAAAAAAAAACAAATGGAAATAAATCTTTATCATTAAATCATTAATTACCATTTTGAACATTTGACAAATAATTAAAGCTAAATTGCACATTAAACGACCACAAATTTAAAAATTTTAATAATAATATAATATATATATATATATATATATACTTATATATATATATATATTATATATTTATATATATATAATATATAATATATATATAATATATAATAATTAATAAATATAATATATATATATAATATAATATAGATTATTATATATTATAATATATATATATATATAATATATCTTGCTAAGTTTTGACAAATTACACTTATTAAAATAATAAAACACCATCATTAGTGATAAAACGAAATAATTTAATGTATCTTGCCTAAAAGTTAAAAAGTTATAAAAAAATTGTACCACATATTCAAATGGTACTAACTATCAACAACACCAACGTAAAGACATTTACCTAATTTATTTTTAGGAAGGAGACTGGAGAACCTCATCCCCTTTCCCTTTCGTACGAAACTGAATGGTAATGTTTAGAGACAAATTGAGGCAAATATTAGGCTCATAAACGATTTCAAAAACGAATGCAAAGCAATGGCAAAGCAAATTTATCGTTGTAAAGCCAGTTCTATTTTTAGTAGAGGAAGGATAAATCTTCGTTGCCATTGCGTTGCATGAACTTTAAAATTGTCTGAAGCCTTAAATATTTGCCTCAATTTGCCGAAAACATTACCGCGCCCAGTTCTTCCAAACCAATCAGCCCTCAGTATTCGACGCCACTTCTCTTCAAACTAAAAATACCAGAATATATCCTCCCTACAACACTCAATAAACTAATTCCTCCTATAGTGTCAAGTTTTTCTTATCTCCCTTACCCTTTCCTCCAATCCTTCGGAACTATAGCCCCACACAAACGCTTTGTTATACAATTTCAATATCCAGTCAATCTCAATGTCGCCTTCATTCTTGATCATTTCACCAGTAATTCCATCAAACCTCGCTGATTACCATTGTTCACCTATCTTCACTCTCCCTACTTACCACCTCACTCCAAAATATCACCACTCTTAATCATAATAATAATAAATAATAATAATAATAATAAAATTATGTTGAAAAGATGTAAAGATCTAAGGTACAATGTTGTTAGATAAACATTCTTAGGGGCATGCTGTGTGAGAAGTATTATTCAATGATGCTGACAAGCATTTTCTTTTTCTGAAGGAAAGTGTGCAAATGAACAAGAAATAAGTACATTGAGATCGTTGGGCATATGGAAAGTATATGAAGCGGTTGTTTTTTAAACGATGTTATAGTGCGACGTGTGCTGTTTAATGGGCCTGACGTGAACCGAAGAAAAGAACTGCAGCAGTGAAGAATGATGAAGGAAGGAAATGAGTTTGGCAGAGCAAAAAAAAGGTGCATAAAGAGAGTTAATAGCGAGTTTGGCATGATTATGGCCTGGCCCACGATAAACCCTTCATTGACGAGTATACCACAATAATTTTCCATCTCAGTCTCGTGAAACCCTAGGATGGATTTTTTTGACTGCGACGCGTTCTGACTTGCGTCATATTCTTCTACTTGTTTCCAATGTATGAGACGCACCTGACCCCAATCTGGGAAAAGGATGTAGATTATGATATAATGAAACAGACAAACAAAACAACAAAAATAATTAAGCTTTATTTAAAAAAAATAAAACACTCAAACAGGTACAAACAGATATTTTACAATAAATAAAAATTTTAAGTTATCAGAATCAGGTACAATAAATTAAATACAAAGTCATATTACAATATACATGGTATCTATCCCATGAAAGTATGATCAAATGAGATTGCATCTTGTTAAATCAAACCAACCAAATTTTCAAACCTCTCTCAGAGATGATTTAATGGTAAAAACTGATCAAAGATACCTTCGATTTGACATTTGTGTAATAGATATTATATAAATAGAAGGTTTCAAAACTATAAGGGTTGAGTTTTGCCAGCAGAAGTCCGCTCCTTTTAAATCTGAATGGAGAACCCTATTGAACTAACTACTATTTTTACATTCTAAAACCATTTTTTTTCTTCTTCTCCTTATGCTATGGAATGTGTACATAAGAATTAAATGGTTAAAATTATGACGTTGGCCTCATATAATTCTCTCAGTGATAAGATGTGGGTATCCCAGACAAAGCAAAACTATCCTGGCCATTTCATTCATGGCTAAAATTACTTTGCAGCAATTGTAGAAAATGTATTGCTCTTAAAATAGATTTCTTTCCAGTATAATGGTAGTCTTTAATAGTAAATAAACATTAACAGAGCTCCATAGCTCAGGTGGTAGAGCACTCGCCCAGAAAGCAAGATAACCAGGCTTCCAGACTGGTCAGGGAGGGTGGGGGAAGTGGGGGAGAATGTGTTATTCTTTCTTCACATTTAGCTTCCTCTCACTCAGAAGCAAATGAGTACAATAGTGGAGTGCTCTAATATCAATGGG
>JABUQX010111630.1:0-27500 GCA_015478945.1 Trachelipus rathkii | reverse complement strand
AAGAGACACAACTGAAAAAGCAGGGGGAAAAAAAAAAACAAAAAAAATTGGCAAAACACATTAAAAAACAAAACGCCAAGAAAAAAAAGATAAAAAAAAAAGAGAAGAAAAGAAAAAGACAAATAGAATATAGACTATAATAAGAATAAATAATTTATAAAAACAATAAATAAATAATATAAAAGAAAGATAAAGAAACCTTAGAAATCTTCACCTAGCAAGCAAAAAAGAATCACCTACAAACCTATCACCTCCCCACACCCCCACCCGACAACCCAGAATTCACAATTAACACAAGCGCCCAAACCACACAAAAATAGAAAAAAAAAAAAAAAAATTAAAAAAAAGAAAGAAAACACACCCCCCCCCCCCATCCCTCCACAAAACATTAACCAAAAAAAAGGAGGCAACCAAAAGAAATAGCGTCAAAACTGAACATGACAAACAAAAATCAAAACAAATAACTTAAATAAACATAAGAAAAAAAAATTGCACATGCACACAAAAAAGAAAAAAAAACACAACAACCCTTAGAACCACACTACCAAGAAACATATATCATTTGCATCCTTAAGTACATCATTTCTTCATACAATAAAACCAACCTTAATGATACCAAAAAGTGTTATTTATTTTTTTTTTGTTATCCACATAAAGATATCGTTAATGTATTACACTCTTAGTGAATTAGGACCATGGACGTGGATATTAACCCTAAAAACGCCACAAATAAACTATTTTAATGTAGTTTAGTTGGCTAAAATTTTTGACTTTTACGGTTAAGAGGATGGGAACTGGTTGGTCTGTTGTCTTGTTGAGGAGAATTTAGCGAGGAGGTAATCGATCTTCATGATTTTTTCTTTTTACTAAAATTGGCGATCGATTTTTATCAAACGAGACCAATATCGACATAATCAACCTAAAAAAAACACAAATTTTGAACGCCTTTTTATACACATAAAGTGGAGACGGGAATGTTCGCGCGTTCTGGAGGCGTGCGCGGCTTCTTGCCCGAGGTAACGTGCGCCCGGTTCTGGAGGGAGTAGCGCCGGTTTCTAGAAACGCGTGTTACGTCTGGAGGGTCTGCGCGTTCTGGAAGGGGGTCAGGTCTCGTTAAAATTCAGTTTTTATTTCGCGCATGTTCGATACTTCACTTTTTTTCTTTTCTAAAAAATTCCGATCGATTATATTATCGAAACAGACCAACATGCGACAAAATCAACTTAGAAAACCACATAATTTAAAACGTCCATTTAATGGCGGATAATAGTGGATACGGGGAACGTGAGTCGGTTTCTGGAGCACCGGTTGCTGGAGGCGTGCGCGCGTATTCTGGAGGCGTGCTCGCGGCTTCATTGGTGGGTTGCGCGGTTCTGGAGGATGCGCGGTTCTAGAACGTGCGGTTCTCGGTTCTGGAGGGTGCGAGGTTCTGGAGGGTGCGCGGTTCTGTAGAGCGCGGCGCAGTTCTGAAAGGGGAGTCCAGTTCTCGGGTTTAAAAATTCAGTTTTTTCACGATGTTCGATCATTGCAACTTTTTTCTTTTCCTAAAAATTCGATCGATTTTTATCGAAACAGACCAACAACATCGACAAAATCAACTTAGAAACCACAAATTTAAAACGGCCATTTATGCGGATAATAGTGGAGACGGGGGAACGATGAGCGTTCTGGAGGCACCGGCGGTTCTGGAGGGTGCGCGGTTTGGTGGGTGCGCGGTTCTGGAGGATGCGCGGTTTGGAGGGCGCCGCGTTTCTAGAGCGTGCGCAGGTTCTAGAGCGTGCCGCGTTCGGAGGGTGCGCGCCGTTCTGGAAGGGGGTCATGTTCTCGTGTAAAATCAGGTTTTTTTTCACCGAGTTCGATCATATTCACTTTTTTCGTTTTTCCGTAAAAAAATTCGATCGATTTTTATCGAATACACAAAATACAAACAGAAAAATCATTCAATATTTACCAAACGTTCATATTCCCTGCGCCCATAACTCCCTGGAGACGATCGGAAACTGTGAGTCGAGAGTTCTGGAGCGGTGACGCGGATATTCTTGGAGCAGTGCGCCCGCGTTCTGGAGCGTGCGCGAGGCGTTCTCGAGAATGCGCGGGCGCTAGATCGTGCAGAGGTCTAGGAGAGGTGCGTGGTTCTGGAGAGTGCGCGGTTCTGGAAGGGGGTCAGTTCTCGTTAAAATTCAGTTTTTTCCCGATGTTCGATCTTCACTTTTTTCTTTTCCTAAAAATTCGATCGATTTTTATCGAAACAGACCAACATCGACAAAATCAACTTAGAAACCAAAAATTTAAAACGTCCATTTATGTGGATAATAGTGGAGACGGGGACGGGGAACGTGAGCGGTTCTGGAGGGTGCGCGGTTCTGGAGGTTGCGCGGTTTCTGACCCGTGCGCGGGTCTGGAGGAGATCGCGGGTTCTTTAGAACGTGCGGTTTCTGGACGGGTGCGCGGTTCCCCTGGAGGGTGCGCGGTTCTGGAAGGGGGTCAGTTCTCGTTAAAATTCAGTTTTTTCGCGAGGTTCGATCTTCACTTTTTTCTTTTCCTAAAAATTCGATCGATTTTAATCGAAACAGACCAACATCGACAAAATCAACTTAGAAACTACAAATTGAAAACGTCCATTTATGCGGATAATAGTGGAGACGGGGAACGTGAGTGGTTCTGGAGGGTGCGCGGTTCTGGAGGGCGCGCGGTTCTGTAGGGTGCCCGGTTCTGGAGGGCGCGCGGTTCTGGAGGGTGCGCAGTTCTGGAGGGTGCGCGGTTCTCTGGGAGGGTGCGCGGTTCTGGAGGGTGCGCGGTTCTCGTTAAAAAAATTCAAGTTTTTTCGCGAGGTTCGATCTTCACTTTTTTCTTTTCCTAAAAAATTCGATCGATTTTAATCGAAACAGACTAATACATTCGACAAAAATCAAACTTAGGAAACCACAAATTTTAAAAACGCCTCCATTTATGCGGTAATAATGAGACGGTGGAAGTGGAGCGGTTCTGGAGGAAAGTTTCGCCGGTTTCCGGAGCGTTGCGCGGGTTCTGGAGTTGTTGCGCGGTTCTGGAGGGATCGCGGTTCTAGAACGGTGCGGTTCTGGAGGGTGCGCGAGTTCTGGAGCGTTGCGCGGTTTTTGGCGAGGTGTGGGGTTCTGCGAGGGTGCCGCGGGTTCTCGATTAAAATTCAGTTTTTTCGCGAGGTTCGATCTTCACTTTTTTCTTTTCCTAAAAATTCGATCGATTTTAATCGAAACAGACCAACATCGACAAAATCAACTTAGAAACTACAAATTTAAAACGTCCAATTATGCGGATAATAATGGAGACGGGGAACGTGAGCGGTTCTGGATGATGCGCGGTTCTTGAGGTTGCGCGGTTCTGGAGTGTGCGCGGTTCTGGAGGGATCGCGGTTCTAGAACGTGCGGTTCTGGAGGGTGCGCGGTTCTGGATGGTGCGTGGTTCTGGAAGGCGCGCGGTTCTAGAGGGCGCGCGGTTCTGGAGGTTGCGCAGTTCTGGAGGGATCGCGGTTCTAGAACGTGCGGTTCTGGAGGGTGCGCGGTTCTCGTTAAAATTCAGTTTTTTCGCGAGGTTCGATCTTCACTTTTTTCTTTTCCTAAAAATTCGATCGATTTTAATCGAAACAGACCAACATCGACAAAATCAACTTAGAAACCTCAAATTTAAAACGTCCATTTATTCGGATAATAGTGGAGACGGGGAACGTGAGCGGTTCTGGAGGGTGCGCGGTTCTGGAGGGCGCGCGGTTCTGGAGGGTGCGCGGTTCTGGAAGGTGCGCGGTTCTGGAGGGATCGCGGTTCTAGAACGTGCGGTTCTGGAGGGTGCGCGGTTCTGGAGGGTGCGCGGTTCTGGAAGGGGGTCAGTTCTCGTTAAAATTCAGTTTTTTCGCGAGGTTCGATCTTCACTTTTTTCTTTTCCTAAAAATTCGATCGATTTTAATCGTACTTGACTATTTCTCACATATAATCAACTTAAAACTTAACAAATTGAAAACGTCCATTTATAGCGTTATAATAGTGGAGACGGGAACCCGTTGAGTGGTTCAGTGGAGGCTAGTGCGCGGATTCTGGAAAGGTGCGCGCGGGTTCTAGGTAGAGGTGCCCGGTTCTGGAGGGCGCGCGTCTGCGAGCCGTGCGCTGGTTCTGTGAGGGCGTGCGCGGTTCTTATCTGGAGGGTGCGCGTTCTGCGAGGTGTGCGCGAGTTCTCGTTAAACAAATTCAGTTTTTTTCAGCCGAGGGTTCGATGTTCACTTATTTTCTTTCGCTAAAAAATTCGATGCGATTTTAATCGAAACAGACAAACATCGACAAAATCAACTTTAGAAACCACAAATTTAAAACGTTCCATTTGATGGCGGAACCAATAATGGAGGACGGGGAAACGTTGCAGCGCGTTGTCTGATGAGGTGCGCGAGGTTCTGCGAGGTTGCGCGTTCTGGAGTGTTGCGCGGTTCTGGTGACGAGGGATCGCCGGTCTAAAGAACGTTGCGTCTGGAGGTGCGCCGGTTTCTGGAGGTTGCGCGCGTTCTGGAGGGGTGGGTTCTGCTGAGGGTGCGCGAGTTGCTCGTTAAAAAATTCAGTATTTTTTCGCGAGGTTCGATCTTCACTTTTTTTCTGGTTCTAAAATTCGATCGAATTTAATCGAAACAGATCCAAACATCGACAAAAATCAAACTAGAAACTACAAATTTTAAAACGGTCCAATTATGGCGCGATAATATATGGAACGAGGGAACGTGCAGCCGCGTTCTGGGTGATGGCGCGGTTTACTTGGAGGTTTGCAGCAAGTTTCTGGAGTGTTGCGCAGGTTCTGGAGGGATCGCAAGGTGTCTAGAACGTCGGTTCTGGAGGGTGCGCGGTTCTGGATGGTGCGGTGGTTCTGGAAGGCGCGCGGTTCTAGAGGGCGCGCGGTTCTGGAGGTTGCGCAGTTCTGGAGGGATCGCGGTTCTAGAACGTGCGGTTCTGGAGGGTGCGCGGTTCTCGTTAAAAATTCAGTTTTTTCGCGAGGTTCGATCTTCAACTTTTTTCTTTTCACAAAAGAAATAATCGATCGATTTATCGAAACAGGACCAACATCGACAAAAATTCAACGTGAGATAACCTCAAATTTAAAAACGTCATTTATTCGGATAATAGTGGAACGGGGAACGTGAGCGGTTCTGGAGGGAGTGCGCGGTTCTGGAGGGCGGCCGCGCTTTTCTGGAGGTGCGCGTGTTCTGGTAAGCGTGCGCGGTCTGGAGGGTTGCGGTTCTGAACGTGCGCGCTTCTGGAGGTGTGGCGCGGTTTCTGGAGGGTGCGCGTTCTGAAGGGGGTCGTTCTTCGTTAAAATTCAGTTTTTTCGGCGAGGTTCGATCTTCACTTTTTTCTTTTTCCATAAAAAATTCGATCTGGTTTTAATCGAAATAGACCAACATCGACAAAATCAACTTAGAAACCACAAATTTAAAACCGTCCATTATGCGGATAAATAGTGGAGACGGGGCGTTCTGGAGGAAGATCTCGGTCTGAGAGGTGTGCGCGGTTCTGGAGGTACAGTTGCGCACCCGTTCTGGAGGCGTGCGCGGTTGCTGAGCGATCGCGCGTTCTTTAGGGTGCGCGGTTCTGGAGGGTGCGCGGTTCTGGAGGGTGCGCGGTTCTTCAGGGTGCGCGGTTCTGGAAGGGGGTCAGTTCTCGTTAAAACTCGGTTTTTCCTCGAGGGTTCGATCTTACACCTACTCTTTTTTTTCTTTTCCTTAAAATTGCGATCGATTTTATCGAAAGACCAACATCGACAAAAATCAACTTAGAAACCACGTATAATTTTAAAAACGTTCATCGAAAACAGCACCAACATCGACCACAAATATCAACTTAAAAAAACCACCAAATTTAAAACGCTCCCATTTATGCGGATAATAGTGGAGACGGGAAACGTGAGCGGTTCTGGAGGGTGCGCGCGTCTCTGAGTTGCGCGGTTTCTGGAGGGTGCGCGTGTTCTGGAGGTTGCGCGGTTCTGGAGGGTGCGCGGTTCTAGAACGTGCGGTTCTGGAGGGTGCGCGGTTCTGGAGGGTGCGCGGTTCTGGAAGGATGCCATTCCTTCGTTAAAATTTCAGTTTTTCGCTAACTATCGTATCTTCACTTTTCTTTTCACTAAAAATTGCGATCGATTTTATCGATTAAACAAGGCAATGACATCGGATCATAAATCTAACTTAGAAACGCAAAAAAATATTAAAAACGTCCATCATTATGCGGATAATTAGTGATAATAGACGGGAACGGTGAGCGGTTACTGAGAAGGGTGCGCGGGTTTCTGGAAGGCCGGGGATACAGTTACTCGCTTAAAATTCAGTTTTTTCGTGATGTTCGATCTTCTCTTTTTTCTTTTCCTAAAAATTCGATCGATTTTATCGAAACAGACCAACATCGACAAAATCAACTTAGAAACCACAAATTTAAAACGTCCATTTATCCGGATAATAGTGGAGACGGGGAACGTGAGCGGTTCTGGAGGGTGCGCGGTTCTGGAGGGTACGCGGTTCTGGAAGGGGGTCAGTTCTCGTTAAAATTCAGTTTTACGTGCAGTTTTGGAAGGGGTTCAAAATGATCTTCCCTTCGGGAACCACCACCTTTCGAGATGTGCATCTTTTCCAGATCCACGTCCGTTAAGTTCCGTGCCTCGTTTATCTCAAAAAATAGCGAAGCGACGACGAAAAATCAACAGCAACAAACACTTTCGCTTCGAAATCACGATGGTTTTTATCAAACGAGATCAACATCAACAGAAACAACTTCTATCTTTTGAATATACATCTATTTACATTTCCAATAGTTGGTAACAAATGAGGGGCAATAAAAAATATTTTTTATTATTTATTTGCTTAAAAAATATTACAATTTTTGAGAAATAAATCTTTTAACAACAAATTCCAAATACAATTTTAGTAGAAAGCGTTCCAAAGATTTAATATTTCAAGTATTGTTCTTTTAGGGACCTTTCCTCGTTAAGTAGTCGTTGTTCTTCAGCTTTTAGCTCTTTGTTTCTTTTTCTTTCATATTCAAAACACTATATATATATATATATATATATATATATATATATATATTATATGTTATATAAATTATTATATTTATATTTATATGATATAATATTATTATATATATTATATATATATATATAATATATATATCAATTTAATAGTATATATATAATATGATATAAATATATAATATATATATATATATATTATATATATATATAATAATATATAATATTAAATATATATATTAATATATATATAATATTATATATTATATATATATATATATATATATATATATATATATTATATATATGTGTGTGTGTGTGTGTATGCGTGTGTGTCTGAAACTTTACCTCATAAAGCAATTTCATTTCTTCTTTTCTTTGCTGACGAAGTTTTCTCGCATTTTCATTTTTCTGCTCACGGGTTTTTTTAACCCCTCTTATTCGCTTCTTCAGAACACCTGTCCCGGGTTCCTCATCGCCAGCAGAAAGAAAAGAAGAGTTTTCAGAACCATCACGTTCTTTGTGAGATTCTAAAACTCGCGTCATCTCCTTGTTTTCTTGGTGCTTCATGTTGATTGCTGGATTTCGAACACTCTGGTCCCACATTTCTAATAAAAGGGAAATTATTCACGACCGTTTTTTGAGTAAAGTGACCTCAAATGATTTATTGAATTAAATAAATTAATATAGAATATCTACACACATATTGAATAAAAATAATAAAATCCAAAAAAATTTAAATCAATAAAATTTTAAAAATATTTAAAAATATCGTTATTATTCCTTATAAATTTCGTTCATTTTACTTTTTCTTGCTCGAATAATTTGAAAACATATCTAAAAGAATCCCACGCGCTTTCTATTAAGAGAGCGGTTAAAAGACCGAGCCCCGATAGTGATTTATCCGCTGCCATCACTGCATTTAAGTAGGCGTCTCGCGTTTTTGGAGAGCGTATATTATAAATAGGGCACGGAAATGGACAAATCGAATAAAGGCAATGGCTGGCAAGTAGCCGACACATCCTTCCATTTCCGTCTGCGAAGGGATGGAGAGCCACAAATTTGTGTAAAATCCAAGCGGCGCATTTGAAGTACAGCGTAAACTTGTTAGCGGAATCGAGAGAGGTGCTCTCCTTAACGTAATTAAGAGTGTCGTTATATTGATCGGTTATTTTCAGAAGTTCCAGGTACGCATCTTCCTCGGAACGAAACCGCGGATATTCGTGATCTTTTCCCGCCAACCTTCTCTCGGTTGAGAAACACCCGAGCTTTTCTTTTTTCAAAAGTTTATCCATTAAGTGGAGATGGGTGTCTTGAATGCATTCCTCGACGTCTAATAATCCTATATCGTCGCCCGAGTTAATTTTTTCTAAATGTTCGATCGCCGCGTATATATTAATACTAACTCTCTCTTTATCAGAAGGGTTTTCACGAAGCGGTTTTTTAGCAGTTTTAGTTTCTAACTGGATCTCATTGAAGCTAGAGTGTTTAGAATTAAACTTTCGTTTTCGTTTAAAATTTATTCCTTTCGATAAAGCTTCTATCGTAGATTCGTAGTTTTCGGTTCCTTCATTTTCGCCAATGTTTGAAATGAAGATGAAGCGAATTTTCATTTTTTGTAAAGCATTTTTCCAAAAAATTCTTTCAGCGCTGTCTGAAAATTTAGAAAGAAATTCAGCTTTATGGAAAACATTACTGTCTGAAAATTTTGAAAGAAATTCAGTTTTATGAAAAACGATTTCATCTATCATTTTAAATAGTTTTGGAAAGTGATCTCGGTCCGATATGCATAGCGGGGTATCCGGAATTTGCATATTACAAAGCATTTCAAATACCCCCTTGGGTTTATACCTTTCAATTTCATCGTCGTGTTTATTAGTCTTATAGTTAATTATACGTTCTTTAGAGTTTTTATGATTTACAGACATTTCTATTTTTCAATCTCAAATTTGGAGCGATTTTTAATAGCTAACATTTTCAGAAATAATCAACACTTTGAATGGAAAATTTTTTTAGAAAAACTACCAAAAAAAATTATTTCTTATAATAACAAAAGCTCTATTATTTTAAAAATGCGGGTAGTGAATATATTATACTGATAATTTTTTTAAAAATATGTATTTCGACGATATCCAGTCATGATTAAAAAATTGTAAAAATGATAAATATATTTTTTATTCTTTAAAAAAAAAAATTAAATTAGTTTTAAATTTTATTTTTCCCTTACAAATTTTATAAAATGATCGACAACAAAAAGTCATCATCTACGTATGAAATTTTTGATGAGGTTCTTGGTGGAGAAAACTTTTTTGAGGTAATGACCGATAAAAACGATAAATCTCCATTTTGTCATGCGCGTTGTAATGACGAGGAATTGAAAATAAGCAAAACAACATCACTAATACAGACATTTGAAAATAATGCCTCGACGTTTGACGCTAAACGCGAACACGAATCCGATTTATTAAAAAATGGCCACGACGACTCGGCGAATTATGAAAAAGAAGAAGACGGACATAAAATCGAAAATAGGTATTTTAACGTTGTTTCCGATTCAAACGATAATTTACACACCCCTTATCATGACGAATATAATCCAGATTACGAAGTCGACGACTCCATTGGAATAGCTTGCCAAAATGATTCTTTGCGCGATGAAATTCAATCTGAGCACGGATCAGATAAATCGAAAAAAGATGGTGAGGAATATCAAGAGTGGGATGGGACGGATAAAGGGAAAGATAATAAATATGAAACTGAGTCTGATAGCGTTGGAATTTCGAGCACGTTACTTTCTGCGTTTAAAAAGGCTGAAAATTCAAATTCAAACGATATCGAAACTGTTAAAGGAGAATGTAAAAAGAACGAAGGCGATATTAAGAGCACGAATTTCGACCATCGCGCTGAGGTTTTTCATGAGAACGAAAGTGATAATTTTAAAGATGACAATAAGACGCATCAAGAAGAGAAAAGAATAGGAACCCTTGGCGAGGAAAAAGATTATAAAGAAAATCCGTTCTCAAAATCGGATTTAATGGTTCAAAATTATATTACCTATACTAAAGAAGATTCAAAAAAATTTAAGGAAAAATTTAGGAATTATATGAGATCCAAATATAAAAATCTTTACGACGGGGATGATAAGGCAATTAAGGAAACGACGCTATTAAACCAAAATAAATCTGAAAATGTTTCAATGCATTTTGAAGAAAATCCAGTACCGGATTCCAGCTTAAAATTAAAAGAAAGATTTGACTTGAGCAATTCAAAAAATAATGAATACGATGGCGATGATGAGGAGGGTGATGACATCGAAGAACCGAAACCAGTAGAAAAAAGCGAATTTTTTTATAGATCTAATAAATCGCCGACTCCAAATAATGACGGTATTGGCGATAGTAATAATGCGATGGGGGCGTTTCCAAAATTTAACTCTATCTCAGAAAATGAAAAAATTCTCATCTATCATTCTATCATCGAACAGGAATCGGAAAATGAATGGACGGAGGATTCAGTTGTTGGCCTCGCGAGCGAGGGTGAACAATCTTTTGATTCCCCCTCCGTCGTTAATAGTAAAGCAATTTCGTCACCAACGATTCACGATACTACCGGCGAAGGAAGTTGCGTTGTAAATACTATCCCCGAGAACGAAGCCCCTGCTATCGCAACTGCAAAGGAGGATGAAAGAAATTCCCTTCGTGCTCCAATTGCCTCTGAACGATGTTCTGATTCTTTTTCTTATTGGGAGAAAGATAATGAGAGGGTCGGTCCGGGGGATCTTAGTCAAATAAAAAAAGTTGAATTCGAACAGGAGGAAAAAGAAAAGTTAACCAGTGAAGGGGTTCAACACACAGACGAGCATGAAAATTGTTCCGATTCCTCTACTTCAATCGCTTTCGAACGACGCTCAAAATCTTTTTCCTCGTGGGAGAGAGATAATCAGGAGGGTCCGGGACAAGGCGGTCAAATAAAAAAAGCAGAATTTGAAAAGTGTGCGGAAAAAGAGGGCACCGCTTCAATCGCTTCTGAACGATGCTCTTTTTCTTTCTGGGAGATGGATAATCGGAAGGTGGGCTCCGGGGAAGGTGGTTTAACGGAAGAAGTAGAATCTGAAAAGTTCGCTGAATTGGACGGTAAAGCGGAGAGACACACTAACGCGGATGAGAATTCTCTCGATTCCTCCTCAGATGCGAATATCTTAGCGACGACTCCTTCTCCGCAAACCTTTGAAGGTACCAACTTTGTTCGTTACCAAAAAATTCCCACTAGCTATTCTCCAAAAAAAAATTACTTCCGTGATACCGGGCGCATTTCTCCGATTTTAAATATCAGCGTGACCAAAAAAAAAAAAGGAAATAATATATCGAAGAAAGACGAAACTTTATGTTATACCGATCCTTTAAAGGAGCTTGAAATCGCCGCTACTAACAATGATAAATATGCTGGGCACCCTACCGATGAAAAGGAAACTTCTTCGAAAACAGGAGCTTCTGATAATGCTTTCATATCAAGCTGCGTGTCATACCCCGTTACCAGTAAAGATGATAATAATTTCTTTATTTGTTCAAATGTTGAAATAGAAAGTGTAAATGACGATATTCCGTCGACGGAAGAAAATGAAAAAAACACTTATTCAGCATGTACAGAAAATTTTGCCCCACTGGAAGAGGGAGCTCGAAAATTTAAACGGGATTCACTAGCGAATTTAAATATGAAATTCATATGGCTTCTTCCGATGAAGGGTTTACTGCGCAGTTATTGGAATAAATTCGGGCTGGGGGATTGGAGAATTATGAAGGGGCCATAATGCCGAGTTGTTTAAACATGGGAACGAAAGAACATTCGATGCGGAATATACTCCTGAGCGGGGAAGAAATAACATTAATATGTATTATCAGCGAGGGATTTAACAAGAGTGGGTTCATTTGGTCAGAAACTGTTACTCGTTATTTATGGAATTTCCGTACCGCGGGAAAGCGTTAAGGAAAATTAAATGCTCTCCGTAATATTTGTTAGTAAAGGCCAGTTTTTAAAAGGGTTTTCAAAAAAAAACCCAATTGTCTTGGGCTTCTCTTTGGGTTAAAATAATGCGCAATCTTCGAATCGTTCTGGAAAGATAACGAAAAATCAAACCATCGCATCAAATGACGAGAAAAATTCTTATTTAAACGGTAGGAGAATAAAATTTCTAATTATATTTCGAACTAATTTATATCTCCCCTTGGAAAACGACACAGCGGGATAGAGGGGAAGATTTTATTTCGGGGGAAAATAGCAGGCCGACGGTGACGACAGATTATGAGAACATTCCTAAGATATGCTGGCCATAAATCTCGCACGATGGTTTTCCACGAAGCGGGTTTTTAATATGGATAAAATGAGTGTGCAACGACAATAATGAAAATTTAATGATTAATAATGAATATGGTAGATAATGGCTAATAATGGCGGGGGGAAGGTAAATATAATTCTATATATCTCTTAGTAGGATAATTTTATCTTACCCGATCTGGCAACAATGTTTTGATTGCTTCATCAGATTTGTGTAACTGGCAAATGAAAGATTGGAATGTATAGCGTTTTTTCGAATTCAGTAGAGAGTTAACGACAAAGTCTGAGGTATGAATATGTAATTAGCAGAGCAATGAAAAATCAATTTTTACTCAGTTTTCTTAACTCAATGCGCTAGCATTCATGTATTGTCGAAATGAAATTCAGTTGTTGAAAAAAAAATGAGCTACAGTGATGGAATGGGCATTAGTGTTCTAGACGGAGGGAAATCTGAAAGCACCCTCCACTAAATCCGTTAGAGTTTAAACGATATAAGAGAAATGGAATATTTCGCTTCATCGAAATTCATGCAATCATTCTTCCTCGAATCGGTTTGCAACTTTTAAAATCAGAGTCGGATAGCGTGGCGAATGGTTTTAAAATATATTTCCTTGAACGAAGTATATGGGGGTACTTAAAATCTATTTTCGATGGAGTACAAGACAAAATTCTTAAACCTATAGGATGAATATTTCAAAAATGCTATATGGTAATAAAATCGGGCCGGCGGGTCTTTCAAATTATTTATTATATAAATCTAAAAAATAAAATGTTACATATATAGGAACGATGTTGTTACTACTGATCTTCCTAAAAGATACGAAGATCAAAATGTGTTGGGAAATCGTGGGTAATTATGAAAATCAAAAATGTTATAGGCGTATTGAAATCGTAAAGGGTATTGGTTGGTTGGATATAGTATAAGCCGGGTGTGTGGTCTTAGGTACTACAAGGCGTATTTTGTCAGGACGTTGCTCCATTTGGTCTTAGTAAAAAGCAGAGTTTCTCCACGGACATTCATCTTCTGGTGGAAGTGAAATCGGAAGTTAGTCCTCCTCTCCATAAAAAATTTTTAAATGATTTACGGGTCTCTCTATTTTGTACGAAAAAAAGTGTCTTTTCTCAAATATTTTAAATCTGGTCGTTTGAAGAAAATGAGATCTTGCTTCTACTCGCAAAGTTATCTTTATGATCGGGTAGCAAATTCTCTATTATTTTTTGTCTTTGTTGCAACAAAGGGATATGATAGTAGCGTTTCGGGGCTAGTTAGTCGGTATAGCAGAAGAGGGGTTTTATTGGGGGTAATGTCTTAGCGATCATCGGGCGTGATTTCATAGTCTTAAAGTTTATCTAGAATGATTTTCAGAGAGATTAAGGGGGCAGGCGCGGGTTCTCATGTTTCTTTTCGGCTTGAGATTTTCATATTCGTACTGTTTAGTCGATGCTGAGATTTTGAAGGATATTTTGGGTTTATATACACTGTTAGATAATTGATATTGAATAACATGATGCGCCTTAAGTATCCTTTAGCTGGATATATTATTTTTCTCATAATGGTGATGATATATCGAATATACCTCCGATGAGTTATGCATAATGAATTATTTTTATGTTTTACAGAGTGCTGAAGAAGACGGCGATTGATATGTCTGTAGGAATGAGCTAGTAAATTCGATTGAATTTTGGAAACAAGTGTGCCTTTTTAAAGTAATAATAGAATAATTTGCTATAAAAGTAGCAAATAACCTATAAATATTGTTGATACTATTCTGATATCTGATCTTACGGTTCCTACTTTTTTATTTAATATGAGATAGGTCGCTATGAGAGTTTAATATAGGCCGATCTTCTAGCATAGGTTTATATAGAAACTAAACAAAGGAATTATTTTCTCAACATTCGAGAACTATAAGGTATTTCATGACAATTGTTCGCCTCCATAACCTCTTGATAACTGCTCCTCTGGAGGAAGAGGAATGACTAGATCGAAGCGATGGTATAGTGACTCGTCAAAGTGACTGCAATTTTGTGAAGGCTTCAGAGAGGAAGTAAAGTCGGAAGGAGGAAACCTACGTACTTGTCGTCCGATAACAAAGGACAGATAGATCGCAGTGAATGTGGTTGGAACAATAAGCCTGTTCAGATCTGTGCACCTCAAATTATGCGGGTGTGGAGCCTTAGGTAAAGCGCTTGCGCCTCCAATAGTCGATGGACTGCACATAAGGTATAGTACTTACCCCTCCTCAAGCATATGTTCTTGACTAACAAAGTATATTCATTTCAACACTAGACACTAAATTCTAGGTATCCCATATGACACATTGGTTCGGCCTCCCTTACTTTGATCAGACTGAATACTGGAGCTGTAAAGTATGTAGAATGCTAATGTACATTTGTTCTGTATCATATTCCTAGACAATCCGACTGAACATCAACATTTCTGAAGGCTAAGAACTCAGGAAACAGCTAAAGTCGGAAAGGATAGGATGGAAACTACGATACTTCGCTCGAACAAAAGACGTAGCCATAGCAGATTCGAGCTAAAGGGTGTGAAATAAGTCTGTAAATGTTGTTGTCATTAGCGGGTGTTGGTATGCGCTAGTAGTAAATGCCGTCGCATGGAACGTCTAGAATGGAACATAGATATATCGAAATTATGCACTCTTGCCCTTGGCACCTTTGACCGAAGGAATCTGAATGATAACAGATAATATATAGGTGGGCGGGGCGTCGATTGTCCCGAACATATAATTCTGATAGAATAAATAGTACAGGGACCAGTATTTTTACGAGATCATATAGAAGTGGTACTGAGGATTTCTTTTATTACCATGCTGGAATTGAGAGTAGTCAACCGCTCTGGCTTTTATTATCCTGCGTGTTATAACTTCTCAATAAGAGGTAAGCTCATACGCAAGTTTAATAAGTGCAACTGAAGGGCGAGCATAGCATCTGGGCTGATATGTGTGCCGGAACTAATAAAAGAGGAAGATTTCAAATTCAATCAACATAATTCCGAAAAAGAGTAAATGCTGAAGTTTGCTGTTCGCCTGCAGTCTGTAATCAGCGTAATGAGGGTAAACCCATTAATACAAGATTGGGGTCAAGAAAGGAAACGCTGTAAGCATCTGCATAAAAAACTATGAACATAATGGATAAAGTGCGAATACTAAAATTAAGTTTTACATTAGAGGAGAGAATATCTGACTTTTTAATCGGTTTTCATTTCCAGGTAATATTTTAGATAGTTGGAATGACATACCTCGCTTTGAAAGCCCTGCCCCGCTTATGGTTAAAACTCGGTCTTTCTCCAATGATTTGCTCACGAGATTAATTCTTAATATATGAGTGATCTTATAAATATCTGGCCTATAATTTATATATATAATATTCCTAAATATAACTACCCTCACTATATATATCATGTAGCGATAATATTGAAAACTGTGGATATTACCACAGTTAGTATATATATTAATAATTAGTTTAGATAGAAAATGGCATATATGATTTGACTGCCGTGTACATATGCCTACACTTCCAAACTAATACGCCATGATTATATGCGTTATTAGTATTAACTAATATAGTATACTACAAATCACGTAGTTAGGGAAGAACTGTGTTCTTTATATATAGAGTTTTTTATTAATATTCTTTTTTCACAGTTGTCAGACTTGCTCACCGGTCCATACACCTCACGGCAAAGCACTTATTCAAAGGAGGCGGGTATTGCACGCCTCATAAAAGTTTTCAACACTCTTAACAGCGTGCTATTATTACGTCATATGATGCGCACAGATCGCAATGCCTCTTTGAGTGAGGGAGATTAAAATCCAGCAGGAAACACAGAAGAGGAAGAGAATTTCACAGTAACCGAGCAGAATAAGCGCAAGGAAGCACCACGGGCGAATCGACGCGCTTTGCGAAAGTTACCATATGCCACACAAAACTCGTGCGCAGATACATGCACCCCTAGTCGCTACGAGCGCGCGCATCGCTACAATGGTTGGTGGTAGCGCGAGGTGAAGCAATTGTATTCCTCGATCGATCTTCCTGCCGCTCGGTCACCTATACTGTATACTTAAGAGATAAAAGCAGCAAAGATCTTTGTGCCGCAAAGAATAGAGGGTCAAGTTGCAAGTCGGCAAAGTAACGGCACAGTTTGTAAGTCTTTTAGCTTTGTAGCTCGATACCCCTGATTCCACAAAGCGGGTTGCCCGACCAGAGCTCCCAGATATTAATGATGCATGTCACTCGGAACACTAAGGGGATGTATATGCCATTTGTTAAGTACCAGCTTGTCGGAGATACTGAGAAGATAGGAGATAAAAATATTAATATCAAAGATAATGATAATGATTATAATTTTTTTATTCCGATGAGATGATACTCTATATCCAGAGATATAGATCTACGTTTTAAGTAAACATCTTGAGCAACATATGAAACAAAATATGAATAATGTATCGAACGTGATTTGTCTTAAATCCTAAAATTTAATAATTTATTGATTATTACAAATATCCAAAAAATTTTCTTTTATACTTTTGAAATGTAATAACTATATTTTAAAAAATTAAAACTAAAATTGACTATATATATATACTATACTATATATGATACATATACACTGGCATATTAGTTTTTATCCTTTTCTTTCTTCACCACATATACGAACTAAGAGTATATATACTTCAAGGTTGCTAGTTTCTCTTCAACTTTAAAGCCTATATACAACGTATGCCTACTTAATATAATAGACGGAATATAAGTTCATATATAGTATTAGCATATATGTTACCGTTATATATTATATAGTATACTTACCTCTATATAAATAGTTATTTAAATATCGCTATTATATACTTATTACCACAAATTTTATTTATATGTTCCACTTTTAAATATAGGTATTGCGTTTCTTGTAACTTTATTTAAATCTTCAATTAAGAGTTGGTATTTTGTTTGGTGTTGGCAGAAATCATCTTTTATCATTTCCGTTCAAATATTCAGATAAATATAATACTGCGTTGAAGTTAAATAATTAATATATAGTAATGAATTATATACTTTTTCTATGGTAGCGAAACTCCTATCTATCTGAATACACAATGACAGTATTATATAAGCCCTTTCCTAATGGTTTTTCAACTCTAATTATTATATACTTCAAGTTTAAAAATACAAATTTCTTTTGCAAAATATCTATCGACCATCTGTACAAATATCATTACAACTTTTTTTGATAAATTTTTAATTGATAAGTCAAAATTAAGTATTTTTTTTTAATCTTGTAATAAACTCATTTTTTTATACTACTTCTACTACTACCACTACTACTTACTACTACTACTACTCTAATTTCTTGAAATACTAATATTATAATAATACTAATTTTAATATCTAAATAATAATATAAAATAATAATAATAATAATATATAATAATATAATAATAATAATAACTATAATAGATGAATAAATAATAATAATAATCAATCAATTAAATGCTAATCTAGTAATAATAATAATGAAGAGGAGATTCATAGTATAGGATACCTCTGGAACAGATAATATTTGAATTAAAACAGATTACCCATTCAGGGACACCATAAACTTTAAGACTTTAATTAATACAATGAAAGATTTATTTTGTCACTATACTCAACGTACACTATACAACTATAAAAAATAATACGGTTAGTATCATTATACCAACACTAATCATCGTATTTATCAATAAATATAAATATGTAATTATAAATCATTTTTAGTAATATATAAAAATAATTCTATTTAATATACTTGTATACTGACCTTCAGTTATAAAAGGCATACGAATTCTTTCGAAAAAATTTTGTATGATTAATATCATATATAATAAAATGTATATATACATATATATATAGACTATATATAATATATACTGATAAAATAATCTAGTTAAATAATTATATCTATATTACTATATGAAATATATATGACTCATATATTATATATATATATATAAATACATATTTATCTAGTGTTATATTTATATATACACTACTACCTATAATAAGTATATTCATACGATATATTATAGTACGATAAATATTATTGTAGTATCTGCTAGATATTAATCACTATTATATCTATATATACTAATTATAATATATTTTAGTACTATTTTTCAATTCACGAACAATAATTATTATGGATTATATACAAATAATAGTATATAATACTAGCAGACTATACATATATGTGTGTTTTATATTGATTAATAGTATATTTCCAATCAATATTTTCTCATTGAATATTTCCTTTCTATACAATACTATCATATAAGGAGGAAAAACTATCCTTTAAATCCAGGGTAGTCTCAACGGCGATATATATCGAACGACAATGTAACTGGATAATATATTTTATCGATTAAATTGTCGAAGGCAATAATAGTGCGACAAGGTCAAAATTAGTTATTTTTTCTTTTTTTACTAAAGGAATACCAAGGATTAAATAGCAAAGAATTTGAAAGGTCAGGGTCTCTCGCGCAGACGGGGTATATGAGGCGGACTTTTTCGTCTCCTCTAGCCTCCGTCGTCGAGCCCCCTTAAAAATATATATAGAAAATAAGACAGATAAAAAAATTCAGCAGATAATAGAGGGATTTACTATGATAAAAAGCATACTTGTGGAAACTCTTTCGCCTCGATCTATTCAATATTGTGGTCTTTAGCTAACATGTCGATCAGTTGCTACCGGGCTGCACGAGGCAGATTTCTGCGATTGTCCGATATTATGACATTCGTTTGTCGTATACTACCTGTACATAAAGGAGTAAGTTGCCTATACCTGGAATATATATATATCCTATATATACGGTACTTTTATATAGGCTATTTATAAGTCAGTAACCTGCGGTTATTCTTTGGTATTCTATATATATATTTTACGTGATAGGAGTATCCCTAGTGTTAGGGGTATATGTATTTAATATCAAAGTACACTCATCAGTACTATATAGTATTTAATAAAATTAATATATATTTATCTAAAATATCATTACTTCACTATATGATGTATTATATAGCAATATTAACAAGAAGTAATTATATTTAATACCATATATATTTATTTATATAATTTTAATACTATATATAGAAAAATTGGTCTTACACATAAGGCCTCCAACTCTATACTATATGATATGTCGTGTTTTAATCTTGTGAAGTGTGGGACGTGTTTTTAAAAGTGCTCCTTGTCCATTGTTTATCTTATTTTATTTATCGTTTTATTATGTTTGTGCTGTGTATAGTGAAAATGTATGTGATTTTGAAACATCTTTTGTGTTAATTGTAGTTTTACTTTGAATTTTATTGACAAGTAAGTAGGTTATAGTCTCCGAGTGGAGAGTAAATTATAACGGTGTTGAAGGTACCAGTCTTAGGGTTAATGTTGTCTCTATTTTTTGTTAGATTTTTTTAGTTTTGGTCTACCGAATTGTTAGTATTTTAGCACGCCGAGTGTGAGTACACGGTTATGTACGGTTAAGGTTTGAGAAAATGTTTGTAAACTGTAGGACTAAGTTTATACGAAATTCTATACTTAAATTTTTTTTGAGATGTTTGGTAAAAACACTGTGATGTTTTATCATTTTTGTTTTTTTTGAATTCGTTGCTGCTTTCTATAATGTGTGTATAAGTTTAAGCGCGTGTGTGTGTGTCGAGTGTAGATGGTTGTGTGTAAGATGGACAGGATTTTGCGAGGCCTTCGCGTTGCTTTTACATCTAAGTTTACCTAGAACATGCCGTGGCTTAGATACTACTTTGCGCTCTGTGCAGAATCACCTGCACGCGAGCATAACTGCTATCTCTATACTCTTTGCGTCTCTCTGTCGTGAGACTGCAAGATGGCTAAGAATTCATCCTCTAACAGTCTAACTAGTTGGTCGAACTATACTTTATTTCATCAATTTCCTTGGATTGATTTTATGCGAAAGAGGGAAAATGATAAATACAGTAAATACTCCTGTAACAACGTCTCGATGATACTGAAGGATATCGCATAACTTCAAGATGGCTCTGCTCGGCTCATAAAATTCTCGTCACTTTCTACTACAATATATGGTTATAGTGCTTACTGTCTACTGTTTCTCATCTAATAGAAATGGATTTTCACGCGTTCTATTCTGTTGTGAATATCTTACGCTAACCCCGGTCGATCACGAGACTGTTTATAAGTGCGGCTCCGCGCATCGCAAACTACTGAAGGATCGCGCTATCATTACAGGGGCATGAGTTGTACAACAACAACTTCGAATGGTTGGGGTCCTCTCAGCACGTGCCCCGATTTTCTGGGCGCGTCGCTGAATCTTTGAGCGTGGGCAGGAGGCCGGAAGTAGCAGTCAGCATTCTTCAAAGCGAGGAGTTGTTAAGTCAATCAAAGAACCTGATGCACGAGTCATTCCTGGAGTCGGTATCTGACACACAGATCTTTTGAACACTCGTTGACCTACGGGGGTTTCATGCTCACCACCTGAGCCTTTCTCTTCATAATCGCACCGTAGCTTTCCCGCTGCTCCTCATTTGGGGTTAAATGCTCTGACCACACTTATATCTCTAACTTTAATGACTTCTCTCGAGAGCGTCCATGCGCCGTGTCGCTACTGTTTTTTCTGGGCACTCTCTTGAGGGGGGTGGATTGGGGCGGTCCTTGCGTCGCTTTCTACGCTGTACTAATAATTGAATTGCACTGTCCTTTTGATTTCTGCATGACGCGCATTGCGACTTCTTGCCACTTTCGCACAAGCGTAGGAGCTGTACCTCCGTTTTGACCGGGATCGAGCCAGGTTCATTCCCTTCTTCGCACTAATCTTTCTCTCCTGCATCAATCTATGGTTGCGATTGTCCACCACGTCCATTTACTGCGGCTCTAGTGCCGGGGAAACGCTGAGCCGGTTCTGCGCGCGGTCTCGGCGCCCGCTTCTCCGCACGTGCGCGTTTCTTCGCGCGTCGCGCGCTTTTCGGCAGGGCGCGTCGGTTCTCGGAACGGGCCGCGCGCTTTCTCTCGGCCGTGCCTGTTGCTGTGGCGTGTCAGGCTTATGAGAGCAGCGCTGTAGCGGGGTTGAAAAACTTCTCGCTGTCCTGTGGCCACGGGCGCGTGGTTCTGGCGGGTGCGCGGTTTGCAAGCTACGCGGGTTAATTTCTCGATTCAGCTAGAATTTTCGTCTGCAGGGATACTCGTCGACGAGCAGAAAAGCGGGCTTTCCTCAAACGAAGGTGCGTCTACGAATGAATCCTTCTTGGTTCTCCTACTGATCAATTTTCTTTTCTGGCTCTTGCTATAATTATACATCTCTTACAAAAACTTCTGTAATCTGCTTTCTCCTCTTATATTTCGATCTGATGGCTGCTGTTGCCTGATATAACCGTCTTCTTCAACTATTTGACAAGGCAATAATCTTCGGCCTCAACTAACCATCTTTCCCTATGACTCAGACCCGCTGAGATCAGATTACTGGCTAAAGCTCCTCCCTAACACCATTCTCCTCTCTCAGGTGTTCACTATGTCTTTTGCATGTGCTGTACATACATTTGATCCGGTAGGTCTGCGATGGGCTACTCCTGAGATCTAATGAAAGTTAAGGAGTGCGGGTGGACCGCGAGATGGCAGTTCCTCCCGAGTGAGGGAGTGATGCGTTCCTGAGCTGGCCCGGTCTCTCTCCCTCGGTTCAAGACTATGCTGCTATGTCTCCAATTAGCGTAACCCTTCCTCGAGTGTGGTAGTCACGGCAACGGATACAACCGCTGCCTGGCTTGTAAACATAGGAAGCCGCTCTGATCCTTCTAACTATCGCCTATAAGCTGTAACGCCCTGTGTGTTCTAGTAAGAGAGATCTTGAACGGCGCTCTTCTTACACTTCTCAGGAACTAGAGGCCATCCTGGACCTCTCGATTGTCTCCTTTTCGATCGCCAGTAGGGCTTCGGCGTTCGAGGTCTACTGGTGTCCATAGGCTTTCCTATTTAACTCTCGATGAATGGTTTTCCGGTGTAGGAACTACGGAGGACTGTGCGTCTGGCCTGTGAAGGCGCGTGACATATCACAAGACCGCATTGAGCGCGGTGTATTGTGCGCAACGCGTCACTGACAGGCTGCGCCAGAGGCTTCCTCGTTCTTTCTCGGGTGTTCGGCCTTGCTCCGGTTTGCTTATTATTCTCAGTTTGTCACTGCTTTGCAGATGCGTCCCACTTCGCTATATCGTGCGCTTGTTTGAATCAGGAGCTCTCGACTTCTTAACTTCCTTTCTGTCAATAGTTGGTTGTTTTCCTCCAGGTTCCGTCTTAATCTCCCTATCTTTATTCTTGACTTTCCATTAATTGGAGAGGCTTATTTAGCGTGCCATATTCCTCTACTCTATTCACTCATGATTGCTCGAGTGACTCGACCAATTTCATTCTCAACTCATTTCAATTCTGCTCCCGTTTTTACTTTTGAATTGCCTCTCGTCTTAATCTTTTCGATTCTATCTCGCTCGCTGATCTGGAGAATAGAAATTCGGTGGGGTCGTCCTGCCGAGCTCTTGTGAGATCCCCTCAATTCTTTATATATACTGCCATCACTGTCTTTCAATCTTCCGCTCTTCTAACAGTACACCCTTCCTATAATACTGTCTTTCGACGGTTCTCTCTCGTCTTTCCTGTCGACAATATAAGCGCATCCTTGGAGCCTTATATTTGATAACTCGAGACACAAAATGTTTGGAAATTCTCTTCAACACTCATCAGTGATAAGGGGGTTGCTAAGGCGGCGGCTGCCAGAGCTAGAGCGAGTTGCGTGGTATGAGACCTTGCTGAAGACTTTTTTTGTTCCAACTTCCTTCAACAGTTTACTCTCCCAGTTATTCAAGGGCCTGCATGCCGCCCTTGTTGGAGTACTGCGTCTCGTATCTGGGGGGCCGTCATACCCGGTTTCACGCTCGGGAACGTTCGCCCCGCTTTTGGATAGGGTCCGGAAGTTTCTAATGGGCAAATAGAGTATTATAGACCTGTTCCGTCTTCTCTTTCGAGTTCACTTGACCCTCTATCTTTGACGCGCGATGTTGGTTGGTGCTTTATCTTTTCTCTATAGGTACCGTAGCGGCAACGTGGCACGAAGGGGAACTTTCCCACTCTCGCGTGCGCACACCTTTATGAGGACCCCGACGCCGCTTTTGGACGGAGCCACTCACGGGTGCTGTTGTCGGACACATGAGCTCATTGTGTGATATTAGGCAAGCTCCAGAATAGTGCTTCGCTGCGGTTGCTCCTTCTTTTCTGCCACCGGAACTTGTTCTGTGAAATTCTCTCTTCCATCTTCTGTGTTTCTACTCAACTTTAATCTCTCTTCTATCTTTTCTACACGGCACGCCCCTCGTCTGTGTGTTCATTCTCTATTGCTGCTGGTATTACGCCCTTAGTAAATGCAAGTTTTGATTTTCCAGTTACTTAGGACACGGTGTGAGACTCCCTCCTCCCCGCCAATAGTGACTGCTTTGCGTGAAGCGCACGTGTGATAACTGTAAAATAATATATATATATATATTATATTTTATTATCTAAAACATAATAGTATACGTATTTCCCCTATCGGGCCTAGTGTACGTAGGCCTTATTCTTTTATCTATACTATTAGTATCTCACTCACGTCGTCTGATTATACCTCTAGTATTATATATATTATATATATAATACTTATATATTTCATATATACCGCGGTTTTTACACATAGTTGACGTATACTATCATATAAAACTCAGCTAGAGCGACGTCTAATACGTCACGCGAACAATAAGCTTCCTAGTATACTACTTATAGTTAAATAGTATATAGAAAAGCTATGAGTAAACAATCGTATACAAGTATATTTTACGAGGATATCCTAGTATAAATAGTTATTATATATAGTCAACTCACTCACTCTCACTATATATATATATATATACTATATATTATTATATATATACTATATATATATACTCACATTTTTATTTTACCTCAATACCGATTACTCGTATGAGTACTAGTCACTATATAGCACTTGTGTAGTTTCTCAAATTTATACACTCTATAGGATCGTGGAGAGTTGTGACAATGAGCACGACGACTCAGCCCATCCTCTACTCTCTACTGTTATAATCATAGAGATATTATATTCATTCCGACGAATGCTATGCCTGAATCCATGAGTCAGTCTCCGATTCAACGGATAGATGAAATACACAATTGACAAGATTCGCATACTTTTTCTTGTTCTATATTCCATCATCTCTGAATGTGCCTTTTTTGTGGGCGATAGTACATGTCCTGTACTCCCGATCCGTGGCCATTTAGTGCTTCTTGTATGCTATTGAGTGGAAAGATAATGATAGGATTAATACACTGAGTTATCATAATACACTAATACCTTATCTTTATATTCGAGTGAGGGATATATATACTATATACCACCTAGATACCCGCCTACTGATAAAACTGTAGTCTTATACTAACATATAAAATAGTTTATCAATAACCTATCATATAACTGGTACTAGGTGAAATATAGTTATACTAATAAGGTTAGCTGTCTTTATATAAACTTAAAATTAGAATTATAAATTATTTCATATCACAAGTTCGCTATATATACGTATATATATATATATACTACGAAGGGCTAGGTAGTTACGCGATATTCCTATTACTACAATCTGAAAACTCATAGTACCGTACCGTAGTGCAATTTACGTATACCAGCTATATTTGAGTATACTTAATTAATATAACACTATACTGATCACATTCACGTTAACTACTATATTATATATATTTCAGATCTCACCGTTATAGCAATTATCGTGCTCACATCACTACTAATACTACTAGCTATGGGCATATATTAATATAGCATCATAAGGTATATATATTATATCATACCTACCGGTATACAATACCTGCATGTCATAGTGAGCTCAGTATTTACCATTATCTAATATATTATCTTTATTGCATTTAATAATTTCACATTACTGATTAATAGTTTATTATTATATCTAGACTAACTCGTTATATACTCACCTATATATGATCTGTTATATACGATTTCTTACTCACGATATTTCCTATACCTCTATATATAGTCTACTCCTACCTTATATATACCGTGCTCAAACGGTAGACGCGACGGAGGACTGTTGCCCACGGTTCACGACTGGGGTCGTATCTCTAGTCTTGAGTCTCACGGTAGAAATTACTAGAGATGTACCCTCCTTAATAGGAGCTCACTAGGCCCGTGTAGGCTTTGGTCTGCACTTTCTTATAATATCTATTATATATCTAGCTATATAGTATATACCGTACGTAGATTTATCACGATATATATATAACTATATTATATATATATATATATGATATAGTGCCTACTAAACTAAAATACAGACCAGAATATGGATTCAGAACAATAATCGTATGTATTAGTGGTTCAGAGAAGCGTAAATTACAGCAACAAAGCAACAAAGATCCCAATTTGTTAATGAACTAATGAGCTCAAGAAAATTGACACATTCTTCAAAAGATCCTTTAAAGAAGCCACAATTGGTCACTCCCCCGTGAGAGGCTTTTCGGACAAACCAACTCCAAGACAGAAGATCGCCCTAGGGAGTATTTGGACAAGTAAATATGATAAGTCGCCTTTGAGCTAGTTGGAAGAGTCCCACTACTTTGAAGTGCATTTTAAATATCGTGCGATGTCGCGATATCATCCAACAGGTTCAGCTTAAAACTAGAAATATCTTGATAGCCTGATATGACAAACCCCGTGTATTTTTCATCTGACCTTTAACAATAGATGCAAGAAAACTTATTTTTAGCGTCTGTACCAAATCAGCCAAAGAGGCCTTTCTCCAATAAATCTCAAGAAAGGAAATCTTTTTAGTGTCGGTATATTATTACCTGTTATAAAACGCTAACTGAGCGAATGTTTAAAGAGATTCCTCAGTTTGTGTTATTCGTCCACCACATTAGATGACGGTTCATCCTGTGCGTTCGTGTTCATATACTGTAAATCGACCGCATATCTACGCTGTACGACCTGCTGGCGCAATGGAGTTATCCAAGGCGGCCTACTTGGCACTTATTCCAAGGCCCTGAGTAAGAAAATTAATAACCCAGCGGCTCATTCTTCGCTTGCATCACATAGTGCTTACTTGGAAAAGAATACAAATACCACCGCAGATTCAAATTTCAGTGAGTGCTGAAATATAATACTTATTATTTTTATTACAATGATGTTGACATTGTTGCATTCATATAGATAGTGTTCTAACGTCATTTAGTGCTTCAAATAGATAAATAATATAGTGCCTAACTGACAATTTCTTGACAATAAATCTTTTATCTTTTATGAATTCTCTACATAAGAGTCCATATAACAAATGAGAAGGTTCGATCAAAATACTTACATTATGATATCCAAGACATAATTATTAACCAATTGGGTAATTCAGTATTAAAATTTCTACTGAACAAATTTCAATTAGCTCCTTTTTTTCGCCATTATTGTTGATACTACTCAAGATATTTAAAAAAAAAGAAAAAAGAAAGATAAAATGAGTATTATTATCAGATATATAACTCAATCAGAAAAATCTTCTGGTGAAATAGAACTCAGAATTAATGAATCGTTTTCTAGGATTCATAGAAATAAATGATCAAACGAGTGAGGGTTTTGATCATAAAGTTTTGAAATTTTTGAAAAAAAAATGGAATAGATATTAAAAACGGTAGGGGACAGGGGTACGATGATGCAACCACAAAGAGTGGCTGGTATCGTGGTTTGCTAAAGAGAATAAAGAATATAACTCCTTTTGCCGAGTTCGTTCACTGTGCTTGATATAATTTGAACTTGGTAGTAAATGATTTTGATAACATATTCTCGAGACTAGTAAGTTCATCGATGTTGTGGAAAATGTGTATGTATTTTTCAATGAAAGCTTCTCTCATTGGCAGGAGTTGCATAAAACTTTAAAAGATGTCTCAACGAAAAATTTAACTCTGAAAAAAATTTGTTCCCCACGAGATGGTCATCGTGTAATGATTGTCTTTTAGTTCTGAGGAATGATTTCAAATCCATCATGAAATG
>JABUQX010111629.1:0-18184 GCA_015478945.1 Trachelipus rathkii | reverse complement strand
GGTGGCGCGTTCAGTTACTCGGAATTTGGGTGTTTAACCGTTTCGCATTTTATCATTGGCTTTGCGTCACCGTGCGCCCGCTTCAATATATATATATATATATATATGTTTATATATATATAAAATATATATATATATATATATATATATATATATATATATATATATATATATATATATATATATATATATATATATATATATATAATATTATATATATATATATATATATGTATATAAATATATATATATATATATATATATATATATATATATATATATATATATATATATATATATATATCTTTATATAAATATATATATATATATATAAATATATATATATATATATATATATATATATATATATATATATAATAATATATAATATATATATATATATATATATATATATATATATATATATATATATATATATATATATATATAATATAATATATATATATATATATATATATATATATATATATATATATATATATATATATAAATAATGTATATATATATATATATATATATATATATATATATATATATATATATATATATATATATATATATATATATATATATATATATATATATATATATATATAATAACTAATAATATATATAATATAATATATATATATATATATAATATATATATATATATACATAATAATATATAATATAATAATATAATAATATAATAATATATATATATATATATAATATATATATATATAATAACATATATAATAATAATAATATATAATAATAATATAATAATAATACATATATATATATATATATATATACATATATATATATATAACTATATATATATATATATATATATATATATATATGAGTGTGTGTGCTAGGCTCTATAAGTGTTCAGCATATTTACAATACCAAATAAACGATAAGATAGGAGTAAAAATAAAAATAAGATAAATAAATGATATATTAACATCCCAAGCTTGCAACATGTAAAAAAAAGAACCAACAAAAGCAAAGAATAAGCAAATGCTTCATTAAATCTACAGAAATGTTTTCCATTTAAGGATTCCAATCATCGAACAGGTTTAACGTCAGACACACGTAATGACGGCCATTGAGTCTCTCCTAATCATTTTCCCTTTTTTATTATTATTATTATTGTTATTATTATTATTATTATTATTATTATTATTATTATTATTATTATTTATTATTAGCCGTATAATACTGGAAAATAAAGTAATATTCTTATAGTTATTGAAACACATTAATTGCATTCATGACCCGTTATGAGTCAACCTATGACAAAGGATTAGTGAACTCGTTTATATATATATATATATATATATATATATATATATATATATATATATATATATATATATATATATATATATATATATTTTATACTATATATGTGCGGAGTACATATATATATTAGTGATGCAGGTAACATCCGCATCCGCATCCGCATCCGCGGAGCATCCGCACATTATTAAAGATCCGCATCCGCATCCGCATCCGCGCTTTGCCCTATTTATATTATTGTTTATTATTATGAGACTCGGTAGAGAAGTATTACAAAAATAATACATAAGTTAAATCTGTAAATAAAATAAAAATGTAAATGAGTTGAAGGCAATTCAAAAACGACGATATTCAATATCTTAATGTTATCAAAGACATTCCAACTCGCTGGAATAATACACTTCATATGATGGAAAGAAGTATTGCTCAAAGAACTTCTTGCTTCGTACGCCAGTTCGTATTCCAAAGTTAACAATCTTATTAATTTGGAAAATGACATCATATCACACTACATTAAGCTATTGAAACCATTTGAAGAAACTACCAAAAAAAATCAGCGCCTCTACAGCTTCTGTCTCTTATGTAATACCATTAATCTCAACGCTAAGAAAGCATTTTGAACCATCTTCAAATAAAAATGATGACGGTTTAAAAAGAATGAAAGATGTAATTAAACTAGAGGTAGAAAAACGCTTTGGTTCTGTGAAATTAATGACCTTCATACTATTGCAACTTACTTAGATTCCCGTTATAAAGCAAATTTTTTTGTAACGATATTAAAACAAGTTAAATCGTTACTTTGTGTTGCAGTTGAAAAACTTCAATCCGAACAGTCTATTAATTCGCCACCCATTAAAAGGAAAAAAAACAAAATCTACAGAACCAACACCTTCTACAAGTAAATCAATAACAGATTCACTGGAAGAATTTCTACAGTCCAGTAGTGATGAAGAAACACGCATTACCAAAAGATGTAGTGCAAATGATTGAAAACTATCACCAAGAAAAACGACTAGATACAAATGATGATCCAATCAGTTGGTGGAAAGTTAAGCAAAATGTTTACCCACGCTTGAGTAAACTTGCAAGGAAAACTTCAATCCGAACAGTCTATTAACTAGCCATCCATTAAAAGGAAAAAAATGAAATATACAGAACCAACATCTTCTACAAGTAAATCAATAACAGATTCACTGGAAGAATTTCTACAGTCCAGTAGTGGAAACAAACGCATTATCAAAAGATGCAGTGCAAATGACTGAAAACACCAAGAAAAACGACTAGATACAAATCAAATGACGATCCCTATCAGTTGGTGGGTGTTAATTAAGCAAGATGCAAATGTTTACCCACACTTAGATGAAACTTGCAGGAAATACCTAGCTATCCTCAACTAGTGTTTCCCAGTGAGAAGTATTTGTAATGCTGGGCTAATATATGATGAAAAGAGAAACAGACTCTCAGCAGAAAAAACAGAAAAGGCAGAAAAATTGATGTCTCTCAAGCACAACCTTCCCATATTTGAATTTCAATACTAGGGCAAAAAGTATATAATCCATGTAAAATCTCTTTCATTAAGGTCGGAGGTTAGGGAAAGAGGTTGGTGGGGTGTATTTGAGTTGGGTCCCCGTCCCGCACCCTGGTAACAATTATATTAATAGATTGTGTATAAAAATAAATATATATATATATATATATATATATATATATATATATATATATATATATATATATATATATATATATATATATATATATATATATATATATATATATATATATATATTTATATTATAAATATATATATATATATATATATATATATATATATATATATATATATCAACTCTCTACACAGATATATATATATATATATATATATATATATATATATATATATATAAATATATATATATATATATATATATATATATATATATATATATATATATATATATATATATATATATATATATATATATAAGGGAGATATTGATATATATATATATATATATATATATATATATATATATATATATATATAATATATATATATATATATATATATATATAAATATATATATATATATATATATATAATATATATATATATATATATATATATAAAATATATATATATATATATATATATATATATATATATATATATATATATATATATATATAGTAGTATCGAGAGGGTCCGCAGACAACAGCCTTTTTCGATATGAAGGAATAGAGATATTTGCTTTAAACTTGGAATATAATCTATGTATGTGTTTAAGGACGAAACCGTGTAAATTTCAAGTCTGTAGGATGTATATGGGGTGTCGCCCCAGGGTGAACAATCATTGCGCTTACGCCTTTGTGTTGCTGGTTCTGAGCGATCAGGAATTGACCTAATAGCATTAGGTTCCGAGCGTGATGACGTAATCGTCGCAGACGAGTTACGCCAGCACCTGAAGAGCGCGCGCGCCTACATACACATACCATTATTATTATTATTATTACGGCGAAAGTGATCCCAGAAGGATCACTTCTGAAGACCGACTAAACCCTTCAGAGCCTGCTTCATCGACTCCAGTCCACGCACTGCACGGCTGCACCGGTCACACCGCACCGCACCGTCCTCTGGCTCGAACATATATCTATATAAGTTAGAGTTATCGAGCTAAAATTTGGAGTGGTGTTAGATGATGACGTACCCTATTCGTATACGAAGTTACGTCCCCATGGGTCTCCCTGAAGGGGGGACCCCACATTAAATTGATCGTATAAAGCTGAAATTTGGTGAGAGGATTCAGAGTGTAATTTCTAGAAAGAGTTAGTATTGGAATTCAAGGAGTTGGCTCCGGCACCGGTGCTGGAGCCACTGCGGTGCTAAGTTAATAAACATTCGTATAACAACAATGTTGGTGTCTTTATATATGTTATTGGATCTGTAGATTTCGAAAATAATGGTTTCAGAACCATCAAGATAAAGATAAAAATAAAAATAAATAAATAAATAAATAAATAAATAAATAAATAAATAAATAAAATTTCTTATTCTTTTATGTTTATAACTTACAAATTTACGTTTTTACATACCCTAAAGCAGTAAATCACTAAATCAAACCACTATCCAACCTCCCTCCTGACCATCTGTGATCTATTGATCTATTGATTAAGGTCAAATTTTTACTAAAATTGTAACGTTTTACATACCCTAAAGCAGTAAATCACTAAATCAAACCACTATCCAACCTCCCTCCTGACCATCTGTGATCTATTGATCTATTGATTAAGGTCAAATTTTTACTAAAATTGTAACGTTTTACATACCCTAAAGCAGTAAATCACTAAATCAAACCACCATCCAACCAGCATCCGGTCACCCTCATGACCATTCTTGATCTATTGATCTATTGATCTATTGATTCAAGTCACATTTCGAGTATCATTTTGAATAAACATAACATAAAATCAAGTTCTTTATACAAACATCAATCAATATATGTTGACGTAACAAAGTTTTCACATTAATAAAGTTTACTTAGTATCATCTGAACTATGAATATAACCCACAACGACAAACCTAACACATCTTAAACAGGAATAAACGGTTAACGTTAACAGAGTTTCACACTTAACAACAGTAAAGTAACTAATATAGCATACAAAAACGTAACCTACTTACACTTTTCTAACATATCGCTGTTATTTTACATTAAGACTGTAATATTTAACAAAAATTTATCACAACATTGGTTAATTATCATACAGATCAATGAATATACTCTAACATAATAAGGTTTTCACATTAATAAAGCTAACATATCGTTACATGAACTAAGTGAAATAAATAGAGATCCTATACCTGCAAACTGACAAATAAGTATTTGTATCAAAGATCTTGTTATGTTGTTAAGTAGCCAACAGAATATACAAACATAGTCATTCATATGGCATATCTGTTAAATTTAATGTAATTTATTAACATATATTAATATTTAACAAGAAATTTATATTATCTATTGCCATATTGTTATTAAAATGTTGTTCGCTAAGATCTCTTCACGATAACATGGGTTCATTAATTGTTGACGTTGTTTTTCTTACGTTAGTTGAATCTCGTTATATATGGATCTGTTTATACATCCGAATTTCGTCAGTAAGACATTTTTCGCTGTGTTGGTATGATGACCTCTCATTCTGCTCCTACGAATGTCCTCTTTACGAGGACCTTCGTAATACCCAACGATGTGTCAATTACATTTTTTCGTAAAACGAATGGAAAGCAATATATTGCCTGTATTCCAATTGGAGGTGCAGGTAATAGACCTTTAATCATATCGGTTGAAGAATTCATCAAGATTATCGACAGCGTTGAAGCTTGGGTAAAGAATGAGTATGTGTCATCTGAGACATCGCCTCCTGCTGAAATCAAAGGTGACAGCTTGAGAGGATATAATAGAATAGATGTTGCTTTCACTGCATCTGATAATGTTAAAAGTATTGATGTACGCAACTATTGGAAACCCAATGATGCTGTCACATTCATGCGTACGTGTATAGGTTTCACTGTTCGGTCATCTGAAAATATAACAGCTTTGTTTGATATGAAAAACGACTTAAAGTCTCATCTTAAAGATGTTGACATACTTGAGGACTTAATTCATATAGCTCATGGTGTAATCTACGATATTTACACCGAAACATGTGGTTTCCCGTATAATGCTGTATACAGAAATGCCTTAATAACTATCAGCCAGGATACGTTTACTTCTCTCTGGCGTGAGCGAGTGAGTGCTGTTGAACCGAAATATGCAGAAAAATGGTTTAGTGCCGCAGGTTGTATTTATGCTTACATCCTATCGGATGGTGTTGAATCTCTGGAGAAACATATAGAACTTGCTCAAATTTTTCACAGAATCCTATGTCCCCCTGATTAGATGGATTAATATATTTAAAATAAAAACTTATATGTTTGAATGTATTTATTTATTTAATGTTCTTTTTATTGAAAATTATATGTTATACACCTGAAAAACTTGTTTTACTGTCCCCTTATGTACGCTTTGTTGTTTAAGATGTTGGGTTTGGCTGTTTATTCGTGCAGCCGTTGTGTGTGTTAAGTATGCTATGTTCATAGTTTAGCTTTACAGAGAATAAAAACTTTACTTTGTTTGTCTTTACAATTTAGGTATTATGCTAGTTAGGATAGGTTATGCTAAATTTTTTGTTAAATATTACTATGTTAATGTAAAATTAACATTGTCATATTGGTGATATGTTTGATAAAGTGAATGGATTATGTTTTTGTATGTCTTGTTAGTTACTTTTACTGTTGATAAGTTTGGACCTTTGTTAATGTTACCAGTTTATTCGTGTTTAAGGTGTGATAGGTTTGTCTTTGTACATTATTTTCTTAGTTCATGTAACGATATGTTAGCTTTATTAATGTGAAAACCTTATTATGTTAGAGTATACTCATTGATCTGTATGATAATTAACCAATGTTGTGATAAATTTTTGTTAAATATTACAGTCTTAATGTAAAATAACAGCGATATGTTAGAAAAGTGTAAGTAGGTTACGTTTTTGTATGCTATATTAGTTACTTTACTGTTGTTAAGTGTGGAACTTTGTTAGCGTTACCAGTTTATTCATGTTTAAGATGTGCTAAGTTTGTCGTTGTGGGTTATATTCATAGTTCAGATGATACTAAGTAAACTTTATTAATGTGAAAACTTTGTTACGTCAACATATATTGATTGATGTTTGTATAAAGAACTTGATTTTATGTTATGTTTATTCAAAATGATACTCGAAATGTGACTTGAATCAATAGATCAATAGATCAATAGATCAAGGATGGTCATGAGGGTGGTTGGATAGTGGTTTGATTTAGTGATTTACTGCTTTAGGGTATGTAAACGTTACAATTAGTAAAAATATCAATTGATCAATAGATCAATAGATCACGATTGGACAGGAGGGAGGTTGGATAGTGGTTTGATTTAGTGATTTACTGCTTTAGGGTATGTAAAACATGACAATTTTAGTAAAAATTTGACCTTAATCAATAGATCAATAGATCACAGATGGTCAGGAGGGTGGTTGGATAGTGGTTTGATTTAGTGATTTACTGCTTTAGGGTATGTAAAAACGTAAATTTGTAAGTTATAAACATAAAAAGAATAAGAAATTTTATTTATTTATTTATTTATTTATTTATTTATTTATTTATTTTTTATTTTTATCTTTTCTTGATGGTTCTGAAACCATTATTTTCGAAATCTACAGATCCAATAACATATATAAAGACACCAATATTGTTGTTATACGACTGTTTATTAACTTGGCACCGCAGTGGCTCCAGCACCGGTGCCGGAGCCAACTCCTTGAATTCCAATACTAACTCTTTCTAGAAACTCAACTCTGAATCCTCTCACCAAATTTCAGCTTTCTACATCAATATTTAATGTTTGAAGGGGGGTGGGGTGACCCATGGGGACGTAACTTCGTATACGAATAGGGTACGTCATCATCTAACACCACTCCAAATTTTATCACGATACGTTAACTCTAACTTATATAGATATATGTCGGAGCCAGAGGGACGGTGCGGTGCGGTGCGGACCGGTGCAGTGCCGTGCAGTGCGGACTCGGAGTCGCTGAAGCAGGCGCAGAAGGGTTTAAAAAATAATAGAGTGATGTCCCTTCGGATCACTTCTTCGCCGTAATAATAATAATAATAATGGGTATGTGTATGTGTATGTGCGCGCGCGCGCTCTCATCTCCGACGAGATTACGTCATCACGCTCGAACCTAATGCTATTTAGGCCTAATCTTGATCTCCTCAGATCAAGCAACAAAGGCGTAAGCGCAATATCAGGGTCCACCCTCGGGGGTGACACCCCTCTATATACATCCTACAGACTTGAAATTTACACGGTTTCGTCCTTATCCCATACATACATTATATTCCAAGTTTAAAGCAAATATCTCTATTCCTTCATATCGAAAAGGGTGGTAGAGCTCCGGACGGTCTAATACTACTATATATATATATATATATATATATATATATATATATATATATATATATATATATATATATATATATATATATACTATACTATATATATATATATATATATATATATATATATATAGTAACACCCCTCAACGAATAGAGACTCTGCCCATGAGTGGTGGTGACAACTGTAAAAATATATAATAATATATATATATATATATATATATATATATATATATATAATATATATATATATATATATAATATATATAATATATATATATATATATATATATATATATTAAACTACATCCGCATCCGCGGATATTAAAATCAAACATCCGCATCCGCATCCGCATCCGCGGATACTGCGAAAAATGACATCTACGCATCACTTATATATATATATATATATATATATATATATATATATATATATATATATATATATATATATATATATATATATATATATATATATATATATTGACATACTAAAATCATATATATATATATATATATATATATATATATATATATATATATATATAAATCTTTCGATGAGAAGAGTTTGAATGAAAGTTAAAAGAGGTGGTGAAAGAGAAAGAAATATGACTCTTCCATACTTTACATATAGTGAACGTAGAAGAATGTGTATATCGGTTAAGACTGGGGTGAGAGAGTTGGACAGATAAAGGATGAGGCTTTGTGAGAAGACGAGTCTCCGGAACTCTCCTCAATGGAGGAGGTATGATAATAAAATGTTGAGAAGAGCAATGTTAATTATAATAACAATGATGTAAGGTGGAGTGGCAAAATTTTTGTAAAACGCACACCTAAGTTTCTGCGAATGAATTGAGATGAAATTAAAATTGTTTTCCTAACAAAAAATTTAAAAGAAAAAGGAAAATAAATATGTATTCTCGAAATAGGATTATATGTATAAAAAAACATGCCAAAGAATTAAAAAAAATACAAAAAAAACATATTCTTGAAATAGGAGTAAGTATAAATGAACGTCAAAAAATTAATAAAAACGTATACTCGAAATAGGAGTAGGTATAAAAAAAAAACGTCAAAAAATTAAAAAACGCATACTTGAAATAGGAGTAAGTATAAAAAACGTCAAAAAATTTATACAAATGCATACTCAATAAGGATTAAGTATAAGCATATCAAAAAACCGTATACTTGGAGTAAGTATATAAAACATGACAAAAGATTATAAACGAAAAGTCGTATACTCGAATAGGAGTAAGTATAAAAAAACGTCAAAAAAACATATACACGAAATAGATATAAGTATATAAAAAAAACATTAATCAGACATTAGGGAAAACCAGTTTAAATCCTTATTTTAATTTGTTTTATGAACCTGTTATGATCCTCCCAGTCTTTTAATATCCGGGCCTAACCAAGCTAAAGAGAGATCGGTCATTCTAGAACTCTGCTTCTCCTTACTCTCGAAAAGTCTCAATAATTTCATTGAAGAGAAAGTTTGTTCACATTTATAAGTATACATCCGAATTGGCATAAACATATTATCTTGATTTCTGATTGACTTCCTTAAATCAGGTTTGAAATGAGTTAATGGGATTATTACGTGCCATTGACAAGCAACTGAACATTTGTTCAAACTTTTTTAGAATCTCGAGAAACGGAACTAATAATAATAATAATAATAATATGATAATAATATAATAATAATAATTAAATAATAATAATAATAATATAATAATAATAATAATAATAATAATAATAATAATAATAATAATAATAATATAATAATAATAATATAATAATATAATAATAATAATTAATAATTAATAAAATATTAATAATAAAATTATTATATTATTATTAGAGAAAAGGAAGCTATAATAATAATAATAAATAATAATAATAAATAAATAATAATAATAATCAATATCCCCATAAGTTTTAAGTTTTGCCTAAAATGGGATATCTTACACTGTCCTACGACCATTACCTGAACCCTCCCCAGACATCCAATATGGACTACACCTGTACAACCTGTAGCCCCACACCACCAACCAAAACCCCTTTCCGACCAAACCTAATCCCCAAAAACACTCAACATACTTACCAATTTCTAATAATCAATAGGTCTTAACCAAACAAATCCATAGGCTTAACCCATTATCCTGAAAAGACACAATATGCCACATAGACTAGTCATACAATGATAGACCTCCCTCGCCCAATAACAACCCCTCATCCCACATATTCTATGGTTACGCTCCATATAATACTTCCCCTTCCCAACCTCCTCAACCACTCAGCCTTTAAGACACTGATCCCATAACACATACCATAGTCCAGGGAATTATACTGCCTCTGGGGGGGAGGGGTAATCTGATAGATCTACACAATTCAACCTCCCACTTGCCACCAGGAGGTGTTACGCCGAAAAGGTATGCCAGGCGAGGGCCAGGCCACAGGTCATATTTTACGCACTTTTTAATATCTCTCCTCCTTACTGCATATCTATGTCTCAAATCTGCCCTTTATCTATACTATCTTTACCTGCTCATTGTAGGGGGAGACTACTCCTAACTCTAAACCGTCGGGAAGGATGTCATCATTGAGGGCAACCCGGTGTCCTCCTAAAATATATACTGCCCTCATCTGCCTATAAAACAAGTTGGACTAAATAGCATTTCATGTGTGTTAGTTTGCCTAAAATGTACACCTGACCTGCCTCACCATGTACCGATTAAAACACTCCTCCAGACACAATATGGGCTACACCTGTACAACCTGTAGCCCCCACATCACCAACCAAAACCCTCTTTCCGATGCCCAAAACCTAAATCTCCCAAACACTCAACATTTACTACAATTCAATATCAATGGCTTAACCAAAATAAAGCTATAGACTTAACCATTTCCTTAGAAAAAACACAATATCTCAGGCATAGCTATCAAGACAAAGAAGTCTCCTCGACCATAAAACACCCCACTCTCCCCAACATTCAATGGTACGACTGCCATTATACTCACCCTTCCTCACCTCTCACACTCCCTTTTAACCTGAATCGCATAAACAGCAGAACCATAGCATAATACCAAACTACTAAGACTGGTCCACACCCACCCCCACCACATTAATAAAAATCCCATCTTGTTTCTATACTCCTGAACCCAAGATCCATCGTACAACATCTTCAAATCCTTATTATATTTCGCCACCCGCCTACCCACCCCAAACCCACCCCCAAATAACCTCACACCTCCCCCCCCTTATCAACAATAGCTACATACCCCAGAATCTCATCCTGGGGAGGCCGACTTAAAAACGCCCACCACCACTGTAGCTGGTACGAAAGACGACCCATCTGAATCCCCGGAAGGATTAACCATACCAATCTTAATGGAATTGCGAGATCCGCTGAAATATCCTTCAAACTCTTAAAAAACTTATAATGACCATCAGCTTCTTTTTGTCCTGACCATGTAAAAAAGGGTTAAAAAAATATTTAGATCAAAAGGAAGCTATTAAATATCTATAAATATATCATTTATCTATATATAGATTAATAATAGTAATATTATATACTTATATACAATACCTATAAATATATTATATATATATATAATATATATATAATATATATAATAATATATATATATAATATATCATTAGGTTACTTATAACCAGTGTATATATATAATACTTATATAATAATATTATATATATAGTATAAATATATTGCAAATATAATACTATATATATATATATATATATATATTATATATATATATAATATATCATATAATAATATAATATAATATATATAATACCGGTAATATATATATATATACTATATATATACATATAATATATTATATATATATATTAATTATATAAATTATATATTAAATATATAATATTGATATTATTAATAATTATAATATATATATATATATATATAATATATATTATAATAAAATATATATATATATAAGAATTATAGCAATTATAGCAAAGTAACTCGCACTCTTTAGGAGGAGGTGTATTACGGTCCACTCTTAAATAAAATAAAAGAATAATAAAAAAAAAACTATAGAGTATTTCGCCTCAATTAAATAGAGCACGCCAAGGTTAGTAACTTCAACGTTTTTTAGATCAATATTAATTCTAGAAAGTTTAGTATTTATAAAAAAATAGTTAGAAATTTAGTAACAAAAATGCCATTCAATAGAATTTCACTTTTGAAAAATGTGAGTTATTATATGTAAAACTCGTTATTAAAAAATGAAAAAAATTGATATGGATCATGATTTTAATTATGTTTTCAGTGGATACACTCGAGTATCTTAGCTTTAAACTAGAAAACTGGCAAAGTAAATTTTGATCCAAACAGGATATTAGTGGCAAAAAAATACGGGCCTAACGTGGTCCGATTACACCCCGCCGTAAAAATGATGGAGGGGACTCGGAAACCTAATTTGCTTTTCGATAGTTAATTATTGTTTTAATGACATTTATTACGTATAATTAATTTTAAAATAAATATAAAAAGTTACTTATAATTAAGTGAAAATTTTTTAAAAAAATGAAATTGTTATTAGACAAAAACGAATTCAAAAAAGTGTCCAAATTTTGGGACGTGAGAGGGGTGAAATCGAACCCTTTATCTCACAGAGTATCGTATAAATTTTTTCAGACATATTGACATTTTTTTATACTTATTACGAAATTTAATATGATATATATATTATAATAATAATATATTAAGTAAAAATTAAAATATAAATTGAAATTAATATTCGTAAAAGACGAATTTAAACAGATGGGCGAGTCAACCCTCTCAATGGTTGGTAACCGCTACACCCGCTCCCGCGTCAGGCTGACTCAGCGCTTATTCAAACTTTAATAAAACTTTTATTATTTAGAATTAACATTATTATCTTATTGTAATGTGCTTAATGAGCCGACTATAGGGCTGTGAAATTTACAAAAAAAAAAAATCTCAAAAAGTGCATAGAGGGAGAGCTCTTCCGTCTAACATCGAGAGGGGGTGGGGGGAAAAAGGGGGTTGCCTTTCCCTAAATTTTTAATAGTATACCAATTTGGTGTTTAATAGTATAATAATATATTAATATTATATATAATTATTAAAATAATATATGATATATATATATTAAATATAATAATAATATATTTATAACTATATATTAATATATATATAAATATATAAATATATTATATATTATAATATTATATAATATATAAAGAAATTATATAATAATATATAATTATATATATTAATAATAATAATAATTAAATATAATAAATTAAATTATAATAATATTATTAGTTATAATATTATAATAATATATAATAATAGATAAATATATATTATATTAATAATATATTATATATATAATAACTATATTATATATAAATATTATATATATATATATAATATATATATATATAATAATAATATATATATATAATATATATATACCTAGGATATAATAAATATAGCGACTCGGGCGGTTGTGACCAGGTCCGCCCCTTCTTTAGGCGCGGTGATTCTTCCACTCTAATAAACATAAAAAATAATATAAAAATAAAAAAAAAAATTCACACATTTAATAGCCACGCGTACTACAAGTTTTATTAGATCATCTTTAATTCGAGAAAGTTTTATATTTTTAAAAAAATGTTCATGTAGAAAAGGTGAAAGGATTTATTTAGGAAATTATAAACTTTATGCTATTGTTGATAAAATATGAAAAAATAAAGTCATGGATTTTATATTTATTTTTCAGTGGATCACGTCAGGTTATGTTAAGCTATTAAACTGGCCAAAGTAAAATTTTTGATTCCAAACAAGTAATCAGTTGCAAAATCACGGGGGCAATAACTTGCCGATTCACCCAGCCGTAAAAATGATGGGGGGTGACTCAGAGTACCACATTGTTTTTTCGTATTATTAACGTTTATTATTGACAATAATCAAATAGGTATCGTCTAGATTAAAGACCAATAAAGGCCGTAGCATAACAAAGTTCCTAAAAAGGAATGAAATTTTAATTAAAAAAAAACGAATCAAAAAAGTGTCAAAATTTTGAGCGGAGAGGGGTGAATCGACCACCATTTATTTTATCTATTTTATTATTATTACTTTTTATTGCTTATTACATAATATTTAATATGTATTAAATATATTATTACAATTAAGTAAAAATTAAAATATTAAAAATTAATATATACGTAAAAGACGAATTTAAACAGAATGGCCGCAGTCACCCCTCAGATGGTGGTCCGCATTTCACCCCTCCTACCAGCGTCCAGGCTACTCAGCGTGTATTCAAACTTTTATAAACTATTTGTATATTAGAATACATTATTAGTTTTTGTGTGCTTATGGAACCGACCTTTATAGGGGGCCGGATTTACAAAAAATTTCCAAAAAGATTTTTGGAGCGCCTAATTGTAGGAGAGTCGGGAGATGACTTATGCCTAAGGTGGTCAGTCACCCGCCCGACGCTATATATATATATATATTAATTTTATTTTCCTTGTTTTATTATAATCATTTTTTATTTTATATATTTTCATACCATTAATAATCATTTTTAATTTAATTATTTTTTTTATTTCATAATCAAATATTATTAAAATTTAGTTTGGTCCTTTATTGCCTGTAGGCCTAGTATTATTATATTTTAACTCACAGTTTCTCAGTCACTAAGACAATGCAATAAAACGAGGTTTCATTTAGTCAGAGTATAAGAAAAGCTTAAGGGATTTTCCGAACTTTGCGAGGCTGTAACTTTTTTTCCTAAAGACGTCACTCATTTGTTACTTTTATTCTTCATTTCAATTTTTTTAGATTATATGTTGTGATTTTTATAAAAAATCTTGATATATTATATATATTATATATATATAAATTATATATATTATATATAATTATATATTAAATATATAATTATTATTTATATATAATATTATATTATTATATAATATATATATTATATTTATAAATATATATTAATTATGTATTATATATTATATAATATCATATATATATATTAGTCCAGTAGGCGAGTCCGTGGCATTTGTCAGCAGTGCATCGCGTACAGTTCCCGCGTTCCCTTTTCCTGTCATTGTATATAATATGAATTATATAGTAGGATTATATATATAATATATAATTATATATATATATGTATATATATTATTTATAATTATATATATAATTATATATTTTATATAATTATATATATAGTATATTATATATATATATATTATATAGATTAATATATATATATATATAGTATATAAATATAACAATATTACCGTTTATATATATATATATATATTATATATAATTTAATATATATTTATAATATATATATTATATATATATATATTATAATAATTTATATATATAGTAAATATATTTATATATATATATATATATACCGGATTTATATAATAATAATTATAGTAATATTTATAATTATATTTTATTATTAAACAATAGTATATAATTATTATATAATTATATTAGATATATATATATTATATTATATAGTATAGATTATAAAAATATAATATATATCAGGGGTCCACACTAAAATTTTGAATGGATTTTCCCTGACTTTCCGCTGACTTTTCCTCTGCCAAATCTGCAAATTTTCCATTAGATTCCACAGAATAGTATTTTTGGTATAAAATATCTTATTAAATTATTATTTGCAGCCCCTGATCTTCTGTTTCATAACAATCTAAATTATTGAAAACTTACTTAGAAATTGTTTCATCATCATGGTAATGAACTTTAAAAAATATTTTTTTTTTTTAGTTAATAAGCCTACATACCTTACCCATAGCCGTGCCAAAATCACTGCCTTTTTATTTTTTCATAAAAGGAAAACCAGTTTTATTTATACAAAAAGAAAATAAATAAAAGCTTACATTAATAGCCTAGGTGAAAAGCGTCCACTGTAATCACAAAAGTTCTACTGGGGAGATTTAGATTAACTCTTTTCTTCTCAAGCATTTGATTTTTTGATTTTTATAGCGGCTTCTTCTGTTAAGCCTTCAGTTTTATAACATCTTTCTCTGTCTCTTCAAGGTTAATTGATCTGTATGGCATAAATATGTTCTTTTTTCACTTTTTTATTCTCTTCTTTTCTTTCTGTTTTGACTCTTTGAGATGTTTCTTCATATCTCCTATGGGCACCTCTTACATTTGTCAACATTTTTGGAGTCATAGGAACTTTATGAATACTTTCATGCTGAGATCTTTTATAAGAATTGTTGCTACTGTTCTTTTGGAAAATCAGAACAATGTTCTATTTCAGATTGCTCCACTAAAATTGCTTGTAAATTATTATGGGAAGAGCCTCCTCCCACTGTCGCATTTCCATGCGAAAAATGAAAATAGTCCTAATTTAAATATTTGCCACAATTCCGCATAACATTGATTCTTAGGTGCTATTATAGACGAAAAAGAAACTCATCAAGTCTCTTAGAAGACAATCAGTATCAAAAATTATTTGAATTTTAATTCAAGGGTAGGATGAGCTTCACGCCTAAAGAGAGTAGTATAGTCTGCATTTCTTCTCTAGCAACAAATCTGTGATTCCAGTATATGGTGTACCAATGCCCTCTAGCAATTAAATCAAATTCTTTTTGTTTCCTTTGTTCTGGCTGATGGAAAAAACTTTATACGAGGATCCAATGATGAGGAGCGCTTGGACAGGTCTTGTACGTCAGAGGATATCTTTTCTTAATATCTTTCTGGTCATTATGATTTGCACAGTCTGCATTCAAGTGTGTCAGTAAAAATCTAATGCAAAGCTTAGTTGTGTTGTGCAGGCATTTTACTGGTACTTAGGAAATCTTTTCCATAATATAAGTACGAGACATTGAAACTCTGTGAACAGAAAATGATACCAAGGTCAGTTTGACGTGTCCAACACTGTCGTCAGTTAAAGCTTAAGTTTTTTTTTGCTTGAAGTCATTTTATAAAATAAAATAATAAATACACCTTCAACTGCACAAAAATCAAAAAAATCCCTTGTCAACCTTCAAAAAAAAAAAATACACCCTCATAAAGTATAATTCCCTAAAAAAGAAAAATGATATAAAACAGATAAGTCATAAGTCATACAGTCTAAAACACATCCCTATACCAATCACCTTCAATCGGAAGGATTAACTTGTGGAAAAACTTCTACGAACAGAATAGGAAGAAGAGTAGGTAATAGTAGTGAACTAAAAATAGAAAGCAAACAGGATAGAAGTAGATTTAATGGAATGTCATATTCCTCGCCCATCGCTTGTTCATCATCACTTATCAAATACATGCTCTCATTCCACAATATATACAGTAAAAAGGAAAAATAATAATATATCAAAAATATGTAACATGGTCCATGGATCATCTCTTCATATGTTATGGAAATTTTTAAATTTCCCTGACTTTCATGACTATCTTGGAATTTCCCATGACTCAGCATATTTTAATAACGTTTCCGCTGACTTTCCCTGCACATATTTTTTGTTCCCTGACTTTCCAGACTTTTCCCTGACTTTCAGAAAGTGTTGACCTTATATATATATATACGATTATATTGACAAAGGTACTTAACGCCACGCGGAACGGGAGGACAGATAAAAAAAAATTTTTGTCACAGGGTAACCTCTATGATTACATAAATACTATGTTCTTAGGGCGAATGAATTTTTTTTTTATTGGTTGTTCATATGTTCTAAGGTGTGAAATTTAGTTAGTTAGTATAATGTTAGGGTAGATATAGTCAGTCAGGCGTCATCCTAGGGAAATTTTTTTT
>JABUQX010111628.1:0-15994 GCA_015478945.1 Trachelipus rathkii | reverse complement strand
ACCCTTTCTGGAAAACCGTGCTTGTTCATACAATACCCTGTTTCTAAGATATCTCTAATGACCTTTCATATCCTTTCCGAACTTACAACCAGAGAATTGCTTTAATTGCTTTTTAAGCCGATCGTTTTACGTCACCTTTCTATAAATAGCAAAACAGATGCCTGTGCCAGTCAATTGGTAACGCTCACCAAATTTATAATCGCGTAAAAACATACATGCTCAATGCTGGTACTACCCTCTTTCAAAATTCTACCATGTATTCCATCAGGGCCTGCAGTTTGGATCCTATATGGTCTAGGTAAACGTTTAATATTTTTTACGTTCAATTCAAATCGTAAGTTCTATAGTTACATGTCATACAAACTATGTCCCAAAACTATTCATCTAATTCTCAGTAAACCCTGAAGCATAAATAAGATTGAAGTGTGACCAAACTCTTATCTAACTTTACTAAATTTCATCAATTTATGACTATTCTATCAATTTTCAAATTTAAAAAGCTAAAAAACTTCTTTATCCTATCTTTCTTGCAATTAATTTGTCATACCTCTCTTTGCCTTTCTTAATGACTGTTTAATTTATATCTCGTTTCCTTATTTATTTTTAATCATTAGTATGAAAACTTGAAAAATTTAACCATCTTTTTCATTGTATTTTATTTTCATCTCTCTATCCACCAAACAGGTTTTCTGCTTCGCCACCCGAATGGGCTTGTATTAAAACATACTGACGAATATTCATTAAATCTTAATTGTCCCAGTCATGCATAAAAACGTTTTGGTCTTTAAACTCTTATCCCAGTCAGTACTAAGCATGTCTCGAATTGGTAAATCCCATCGGCAAATTCATGTCTTATAGCTTGCAATGCCCAGTTCAGCACATATTAAATCAATAATTATGCACTAGTCTATTCTCTCAACTCTACGTATCAACAACTTATCGTAGTTAATATAAGTATAGTGCATGGTGTGGTGTTCCTGGGACATCTGTCAAAAAAGTTATTTAGTATTACAATATTAGAAAGTGACTACTATTCCTATTAGACAAGTCCATTGAATCCAGGAAAATAATAAGAAGTCACCCGTTTGACTACCTTTCTTTACGTGCATGCTGTCCAATTCTTTGACAATTTTCCGCTCTAATTCTGCTCTGACCAGGGAAGGTCTAAAATGCCTATTCTATATGATTTATAAAACATAAGGATATCTACCCATACCGATTCATATCATGATTAGTTTTTAAAAGTCCATAATACAGATGAATATGCTTTAATATTAAGCCCACACCGCCCACCCTCTCGCTCTAGTGGTATAATTATTGTGAATTCCCTCTTTTTCATATTCCTGAAAGGATCTCCATATTCTTCAATCACCCATGCTCCCAGTTTAGTGCCAATAATTGTCTGATATCTCATTTATGGTATAACTATCAGTCATCTTTATTCGTCTAAGGTATAGCATTGGGTATGGTTATAAAGATTTTGATATCAATGCGCAATTTTATTCATATCATTTTTGAACTGAACAACACTATTATTTATCTTACCACTATTACAGTTACCATTCATTATCCCGTATCCTATTTAGCCCACTCACTCCCCATACGCAGCTAGTATTTTTGCTAAAGCTCCAAACTGGTGCTGAAAAACCCAACACCTTTACTCCTCAAACCATTGATAAAGAAAATTTTATCCAAAATTTTCTTTAAATATGCACAAAAACTAAATTTTCTGAAAACAAATGCTGCTATTGCAAGCGATGGGGTACTTCTGGCTACATATATTTCAATTCGAATCTGAAAATATACAGCTTTATTAAATAAAGGGATAACATCGCATCTTTAAAGATGTTGACCATCCATAGAGAAATAGCCTAACCTCGTCTCAGTATATTTACACTGATAATGTGTTACCGTATAATGCATATACAGGATTGCACTAATAACTATCAGCTTGGGGATACGTACCTTCTCTCTGGATCGAGAGAATGCTGTTGAACCAAAGATAGCAGAATGGTTTAGTGTCTCCAGGGACATTTATAATTACCATCTTCAAAGTAAGGGGTGAATCTCTTGGAGAATTATAGAACTGCTCAAAATGTTACAGAATCCCTGTCGCATGATAAGGATGAATTATTGTTAAAAAATAAAGCATATGTTTTATATATTGTTCTAATGATTCTTTCATTGGAAAATTATTTGTTAAAAATGAAAATCTTGTTTCCCCGCATGACCTTTTTGTTAAGAGTGTATTGATGGATGTTATCGTCTGTTGTGTTTGTCTAATAGTTATGTTCATAGTAACTCACACCGGGATAACTGTATGTAGCGTTATCCAATACAGGATCACTAGATCGTTAGTTCAAAGCTCTATCAGATCCAAGAGGGTTGGGAGTGGTATTGTTTTGATTACGATGACTGTGTTTTAAACTGTTTTAGTTATGTTAAAAATGTTAAAATTTTTACGTATAAACATAAAAAAAAATAGAACATTTCTTGTAAATAGTTTAAAAAAATCAAAGTTCTCAAGGAAACAAAAGAAAGAAAAAGAAAAAATACGTTAAACTAAAAATCTTAAAGAAAACTATGCAGAGAAAATAAAATTGAAATTACAATAATAAATGTTATAACATAAGAAATTTGCCAAAAAATTAAAAATTTGTAAGAAATAGGTATTTGGACCCTTTACAAGCAAAGAAGTTCAAAATGTATAAAGCCTAATGTGTCCGAAAAACCGAAGCCAAATAAATCATAGTTAGGCTGTAATGGTTTCGTATTATCGTCTGGCCTAGGTAAGAAGTTCTTTGGAACTCAAAATGAATTATGAACATCAGAACGGTTAATCCCTTAGAGAATGTAATTTAGGTGTGATAGTTAACTTGATGATAAAAATGTTGAGCAACATATAAAATTGAAAATCAAAATAAACGCCAATACATAATGAAGTTCATATAAGATCGGTGGTTAACAAGAGTGGTTCTCGATGAAAACAATAAACTGATGAAATGTTTATGAATATTTCAAAATTATGCAATTGTCTTATTACTCGTGCGCAAAAAGGGTAAATCAAAATGACATTAAGTAGAGTGAACGGCGGTCGTTAATTCTCTGTGAGAAGAAACCTAACACAAGGTACTAATGGACTCTAGCCAACCCAGTGATTACCTTTTTAAATATTTAAACCCGTTGTTTCCGGGGTTATGAGCTATTTCACGAGTGCTGGTATTACAATAACACCAAAAATTACAAATTTATAGCACGACATAATTGTGCCATAAAGGTGATTATGTGCTGTAAGATAAATATCGTTCTGTTCAATTATGTTTATTAATGAAACTTGATGCTTCTTACAATCGTTTGGTCAAAGACAAAGATCTCAATTTATGTTCAAATTGCATCTAAGCATTCCTCGTCCACACTATGATACGGTGTTTATGTTTAATATTGGAAAATAATGAGTAAGGAATATAGAATTACAAATATCCTAAATTCTATTTTTCCTTACTCATCGACTGTCTATACTATTTATAACTTTTATATTTTTCTATATTTCGTCACGAAATTATTATCAACGAAAAAGTTCATTTCCTCCCAAACTTGTTATCCTGAGATTGAACAAGAGTTCTATTCTAGCTAAGCGTAAGGAAACCTCACACATCAATACAACAAAACGACTCACAAACACATACACACACACACACATACACAACCACACACTACACACACACACACACCACAACCCACTACACACCGCCACGTTAATAAATACATATTTTAAAATGTGAAAAATAAAAAACTGTAATTAGAAACTTCTGTGTACATGTAGTCTGACCTGTGAAATTAATAAACCTTGTAATTAATGTTAGTTCCGTGTTTAAAATGTGTGCCACATAAGTACATCGAATCAAAAACATAAGATAAACTTGAAAGATTAAATCCTTATTAATGTTCCGGGGACAAGTACGCCAAATTCATCGGGTGTTGAAAGTTATCTAAGAATCGCTGAAATAATAAATCATTATTATATATATTAGTTCATAAAAGATATTGATAGTGTTAATGAGTGAGAATTTGTAATATAATCTAATATATAATATAATATATATAATATATAAGATATATATATAATAAATATATAAACAATATATATATAAATATATATGATATAGATTATATATATATATATTACTTATAGTATATAATATATATATACGTATATATTATAGTATACTATATAATATATATATTATTATATAAATATATATATATAAAATATATATATTATATATATATATAATAGAATAATTTATGATATATGTTATATATATATATAATTTATAGAATATAATATTATATATATAGTATATATATAATATATATATATAATATATATATTATATATATATATAATATATAGTATTAGAATATATACATACATATATTATAATATATATAATATATTATAATAACTATATAATATAATATTATATATATAGTATATATATAATCTATTATATATAATATATATATATATATATATATAATATTAGTATTATATATATATAATATAATATATATCAGTATATATAATAAATATAATTATATATAATATAGTATATATATATAATAATATATATAATATACTATATATATATATAAACATATATAAGAGTGTGATAATATATATAATAATCATATATATATATATATATATATATTATTATATAATATAATATATATAAATTATACTATTATATATAATATATATACATAATTATATATATATAATTATATATAGTATGATATTATATTTATATAGATATAGATAGCTATATAAATATACTAGTATATACATATATAGTAATATTATTACTGTATATATATATATATATAGTATTTTTTAAAGAATAGGAGTATACGATAATTACCTCTGAGATTTTAGAAAACCGACGCGAAAGCCAGAATCTTAGCAAGCCTTCTGTATTACTTTTGAACGAGAAAGGTTGAAGTCTTATTGATTTTGTGAGGGAGAAAGGGGGGGGGAGGGAGTTATGAAGAGGAAAGAGAGTGGGTGCAGAGGTTGAGAGAAGAGGATATATTTAATCGGAAAAAAAACAATAACAAATTAGATCAAATTTTACATTTAAAGGGTAGCTCATTCCTCTATTGTATTTTTTTCTCTTTGACAGTATGACCATCAGAGTCAGAATGTTGATAACGGAAGAAATCCGAAGATCAGAGAAAACTCAAAATGAAATTTGAGACTTACAAAAGTAGGGGTGGAAACGTCCGCTCCTTGAGCCTCAGACTCAACTTCACGCCTCAGCCTCAGCCTCAGCCTCAACCCTATCCCTCATAAAACAATTTCTAACAAATATTTTTTTTATGAAATTTTATTTCTTATTTTAATTTCATATGGAATGGATATTAACTAAATGGTTGGAAACTTTATGTATTAAATAAAAAATATTTTCATTAATATATATATTATCTATAATATATAGTATATATATAATAATTATATATAATTATTATATTATATATAAATATATATAATATATATATATATGACATATATATTCATAAGGACAATAGATTATTATGTAAGTAAAGAACATTAGCCTCCAAATTTAATGTCGTTTCCGTATGAATATATATATAGACATCTATATCTCGATAGCTTGAAGTTTGTTTTATTTTGTATTTTGTAATATAAATAAATATTAATGGCCATTAAAGCAAATAGGAGTCATAATACTAAGTGTTCTACGATATGTTTTTTATAGAATGATATTTCGACGATTTAAGTTTAAAAGAAAAATAAAATTTTATATGGAACTAGTCCTAAGAAAATTGCTTTTCAACATATATAAGACCTGTACATTTGTAGTGTTTGCAGACATTTTTAATAGCTAGGTTCTCTGTCTCTCTTCCATCACAGTAACTCTGCACGTATCTATTAGTAATGAAATTATTGTCTTTTGGAAAAAAAAAAAAATAACGTGCGTAGAGGCAAAAATATTTATGACAAGAAACTACTGGCTTGCTTTGATACAAGGTCATCTTTATTTTCTTATTTCTGTAAAGCTTCTATTGAGAGGTAACCTATAGAGGTTTATGAAAACTAAAGGTTAACCTGATATAATTTCGTTTGGGTGGTAAATATAACGAGAAGGAGTGGATATTTTTTTTTAGCAGTTAATTATGATTCATACCAAGTTTAACTTGAAATCAAAAGTAGTCTAGTATATATCAATTATTTATTGACAAGGGACCAAGGGAAATATAATAAGAGGGTGAGAATAGTAGGAAAGGACTTGTCTAAGCGAATAAATACGAACACAGGTACTATTGTCATCCCATTCTAATTGTCTTCAAACCATGCATCCTGACGATAGGTAAACAATCAGGAAAACATCTATCATTTTGAATTCTAGCTGTAATCAAAGAAATTGAAAATAAAAAAACAAAATGAAAGTTTTTCGGATTGTAAGTTACCAGATGTAGCTTAAAAACAAGAAGCCAGACGCTGTTTTAATGTCTCTGCCCAGACAGAAAAGAAAGGAACTAAATCAATGAGCAGAGAATTGAAATATGAATAGACCAAAAAGGAAACCGTCTGCGGTGTATGTGAAAGAGATTGGGCAAATAGAAGCAAGTAACCTCGAAACTCTACTTATCAAAACAAAATCCACACAGCCCTGAATGGTGAAAAGAGAAATCTGAGTTGAGGAGGGAAGGGAGGAAAGTAAGGATATTCCCGTGTGGCTTAATCGACTCTATCCAAGATAGTCTATGTGAATATTATTGGAACTTGAGAGTCAACGAATTCAAGAGTAATAAAGATTACGAATGGACCCACGTAGAAATTAGAATTTAACTTAGACAAAGTCGTTCAAAACAAAGATAAATTAAGAATAAAGATCAATACTCTTTGTTGAGATTAACATAAAAATAATAGTATAAATATTGATAATAAAAAATTAACAATAAGAAATAATAAATATATTATACTAACTTATTTAAAAGAGAAAGAAAAAAGTGTACATAAATAAATTAATTATAATAATAAAGTTTAAATAAAATATAATGATAAAAGCTTTAAATAAATAATAAATAATTATACTAATAATTCAAAATATAAAATATATATAAGAAAAAATACATCTAAATCTAAAATCACATTCTTTGTAATAAATATAAAATTTTATTACTATACATATTATTTTTTATTATTATTATTAGATATATAGAAAAAGAGTACAGATATATCCCAAAGAGAGAAGAAGAGAGGAAAGAAGAGAGAAAAAGAAAAGGTGAAAAAAAGCCATTTGTCAATATAGTTTTATATACTGAAATATGTTTAAAAAAATTTCCTACCAGACACTGCATCCACCAAAATAAATAGAACCTCTCTTTTTCAATCCTTCTCCTAGATAAAACATAAAAAGTTTTCGAAAGAAGAGCAACCAATCGGGCAAACGAGTGGGACATTTATTATTAAGAGAAAAAAAATATCCAGATATAAAGAAGGCAATATATCACTACGCTCTAGAGAAAAAGTATGATCATATTCCAATTCAAAAATAATTACACAATAAGAATAAGGCAGAAATATAAAAATTGCAACTAGGATAATAATATAACACACACAGCTATCTGATTGTTAACATAATATTTACCTCCTTCTGTCTCCTCCATGCCTTGTGTGAAAATGCGGGATGTGGACTTCTACATAATTCCACTTTCATTTATACCAAATCTAGTTACGAGAGTATAGCCTGTGTGATATATATATAGATATGATGATTGTAATAATAAAATTCTTCATTTCTTGAATGAAATTTTTTGGTTTTCTATTTTTTTTAAAAAAATTTATATTTATCTTATTTCATTTAAATTTCTTTTAAAATATTATTTTTAATTGTTTCTTTGAAATGTATTGTTTTTTTAAAAGATTTAATGGAAATTTATTTTACAATTGTTTTTTAAAAAATATTTATTGATTCTTATCTTGAAACTTTATATTGTTACTAAAAATATATCTTTATAGGATACTAACGATAAATATTATACTATACATACCCAAAGCAGGAATCAACAAATCATAAATCAGCACCATCCCTCCCTCCCCCCCTCCGTCCCCCATCGCCACTTGTTCTAATCATGATGATCATGAGAACAATGATCATTTTTGACTTCAAACTTCATTTCTACGCATATCTTTTCAGATAACCACGCAAAAAATTGCTTATATACGCCTAATAGAACTAACAGGTCTCTTGTATTCACTTTAAAAATAAAGCTACATAAGCTATAAACCGACAGATAGTGAAGAAGTATAGTGATATAACACCTAAACCCTAACCAACTTAACGACGAATACAACACGTCAACAATTAACAAAAATACCCATAAAGCTTAAACAACAGGGAAGTAGCAAAAACTGCCTGCAGACCCGTACCTATCACACTGATGTTGTTTACAAACATATCTCGACAACATATACTGGATATTTTACATTAACATAGAACAATTAACAAAAATTTATTCATACCGTCCGCCCCCTAAGCCTAATATCATATTACAGATCGAATATATGCAACATAACAAAGTGTCACACCAGTAAAGCTAACATATCAACCTGAACTAAAAATACTATGTACAACCCACAAACTAGCAACATCCTTAAACAATAAAAACAGAACATAACCTATTCATACTTAACAAACCGAAATAAAAACCCAGTACACAGAACGACCTTTCAACTATTTCAAAAACGATTCTCTCAACATAATATTCACTTACATATCTTACCAAACATGAGAACATTTAACCCAATAAGTAACATAACCTATCTGAAGTATCATAATTGGCCAACAATATATGCCAGAACATAACAGTCTTATTACAGTATCAATTAAAGCTTAACATATCAATATCCTAACTAAGAATAAAGTACAATAACAAAAAGCCTAAACACAGCTCCAAACTCCGGAAATAAAAACGGTTATTTTTTTTAATTAAACAAGTGCCGTTACTACCAGCTAAGAACTAAACACACATATCAAATGTATTCATACCCACGGTCTTACGAGCAATTCGTTTCAGGTTGTATTGTATTCTATCCGGCTATCTACGTAGTTAACACACAAATTGTTCCAAAACTCCTCCCCTTTAACAAACATTCCAATACCATGAGTTTCTTATTCTGTCGAACATATCGAACAATGATAACCGGACTTATACTATTTGATAGCACGTTAATAAATACAGTCACACTAACAAAGCAATAAAACGAGAAATGAGTGAATAAATTTAGGTATATATAATAAGCATACTAATTTATAAAAATGATCCAATTTTTTTTTTAAGAAGTCGTTAAAACGTGAATATTTCGGATAAAAAATATCATGCTTCTTTTGTTTAAACCCGAAATTACATTTTTACAACACTAAACTGTAACAGTAAATCAGATAAATCAACCGCACAGTTACCCACCCCTCCCACCCAAATCCGAACCATTAAGCATATAGAGTTTGATTCTATAAGACGATCTATGATCTCTTTACTTATTAGGATTAGCATCTAACAATACTAGTTCTACCAACTTCTGTGAGTTACATAACGATAACAAACATACTAACACACCAACAGCCGCACGAATAAACAGTACTTAAATAATTATCTCAAAATCATTAAGCATCGTCTACAATGGGAAACAATTGTTCAAAAGGAATGTCAATACGTGCACTCCAAGATTCCTTGTTAAGGAGCTATTAACGTCTTTGATAAATATAATCTATGAAAGATATATTTAGTATAGATGAGCAGCCAGATTTTAAATGAGTAAGGGATATTTTTAGTATATATTAGTATATTTGATTTTATGTAGAATACTATAAATTAACACTGCAAACATTTATTTCAAATGAAGGCAAGCTATATCTTGTGACTATAGTCTCTATTATTAATATCAGTATGCCGTATAGCGTGAGATTATTATTATTTTATTGTATTTTGGGTAGACTCTAGAGATATAAATACAGGAGCGAATGCCATACCTAGTTGCGAGTAATCATTGTATTACTATCTGAGATCGTGTACTTTAAGTTATGTTATTTTCGTTATATGAAAATTATTACAGTAATAGGTGGATAAAAATAATTTACATATCTTAATTTACATATAGAGTGATCGTGGGAGGCTCTCCTCTTGTGAGGGGTTAAATTTATCTGTATCGGATAAGACATTCTTTACTTTATTTAAGTTAATCAGGATTTTTTAAATGTAATACTACAAGATTTCGCCTATTTGTACGGTTATATTATATTATATGATGATAGCTTTGTCATTTTTGAGAGATTTCAGAGTGGGAGGTTCCATGATTTAAGAAAAATAATATATGAAACAAACTTTCCAATATACAAAATATCAACGGTCGAATAATATTTTTGTGCAATATGGTTAATATTACTTTGTATATGACTAAACCTAGTTTTATATCAGCATTAGGCGAGAGGTTTTAAATTTATATTAATAGTTTTTCAAAGGTGAATAATACTAATGCAGTAAATAGGTTAATGTTTAATATAAGTTTAGGTAATGTGAAATATGATTACATCTAATCACCTATAGGGTATTTATAACTTGGATTATCCGACATACTATAACTCTGTAACATCTTAATGCCTTATATCTGGATATTTTTTACTTTTAAAAATTATATCCAATAAAATAATCACCTCTAGCGTCTTCTCTCTACACAAAAATAGCTTGTCCAGCTCTATATCAAATATTAATATTATAATCCATATTTCAAAAAAAATATTCATAGAACTCATTTAAAATACCACATTAATAGACTAGTTTTCTAATTTATTTTTTTACTTAAATCTCGGACTTCACCACTCTGTAAATCTCTTCCAAAAAAATGATACAAACTTATCATCATATGTAATAACCTGACAAAGCTTAACTCGAGTTATGATATCTCTATTAAGATTTAAATTCCGTATTACATATAAAATAATAAGAGTACATTAATATCTTATACCTAGATAAGTATAATATAATAATTACTATAATCACTATCACTCAAAAATAGACCCTTCTTAGAATTAGATCTTATATATAATTATCTAGAAAGATAACATTATAAACCGTATTCATACGTTAAATTATCATACGAAAACGTTACTTTACTAAGACAATAATCTCATACTATGATACATGTATATAATCTTGAAGGCTCTGGCTTCCTTAGAGATTAATTTTATATTACTGTTTACTCATCCCAATAAATATATAGTAAATAATATAATATAATTATCCCTATACGACTGTCATAATCTTAGCCACTACTCAATACACATCATTTACTCCAATTTATACATAATTTTAGTGATTTCACCTATTCTAATTCTCACCCTCTCTCAGCAATATATAAATATAATATATCACAAGATTTCCATTCCCTACTCATTTAAAATCTTGGCTTTCCTATCTTATCAATAATCTAATCATTAAAATTTTACCATTAGGTTTTAGTTTTAGATATCAGTTAGAATCATTATTTTACCTATATATTCCTACTTATTGAACTCATAAATAGATATACTTATTAAACATTATATTTTCTATAATACTCAATCTTCTATATCATGGTAATATTTCTACTGAAATATCGAATTCATGGAACTATTAACTTATTAATCATGTCTGCGATACTTTGTTTTTCTTTTCTGTATAAATCAAATTTATATTCCAATACACTATACTACTCTTTGCCAATGGGCTCTCCTACTTCATATACAGTTCCATTCTTCTTGCTTAACTACAATACTTAAAACATATTAGCATATCTGCTGCTTAGCTATCCTCGCAAAACTCTGTAATACCTTCATTATTAACAGATCGACTATATAGACTGCTTTATTCTAAATTGAATTTTTTTCTAATAAACAAATAAAGTATACTCCTTTCCTTAAACCTTCATCTTACACTTACCTACATATAATTTCAAATCCTTCTTACTAGAAATATAACTATATAATATTATACAATTTCTCAAATACTCCAGTTTTATTTTAATAGTTAACTAAAAACGAAATGGCTTCATATAACACAACGTAAGGCTCACATCTACCTCTCAAAATAGCGCTTATACTTATTTCACCAAATATCTTTGTCACATAAATTTTGGTGTCAAGCCATGTTCCCTTCTCTATCATAAATGTAGATAGCTAAATACCTTTCCCTAAACTATAAATCAGAGACTATACACACATTGTAACCATCCGGTCTATTTAAGAACTTCATTACAGTAACTTTCTTTCATCAATTGAATAATAGCCCTTATTCTATACACAATTATTATATCCCTCTCTGCATTTTCCTTTTTAAATTGCTCTAATTATAACTTAAAAGAAAAAGATATCTCCTTTCATAACAGATCTAGTAGTCTTACACACGACTTCACCTATCACTATTTGTCACCAAAACAAACCACATTCTATTCCTACCCTTCACTGTAGCCTTCACTTATTCTTAACTCTCGATCACTGTGCTCGAATATAATATTAATATATTTAAAGCAGGAACTTACAAAACTTTTTTCCAACTCTTACCCTCACCTTCATGGAACTGATAGAACATTTTTTTTCATACTTGTCAGTCCTAACATATCCTTATGAGGTTCCCTTCTTTAACCATAAACCAATTTATAATCTCTCACCGTTGCCTGCTTCTCTCTGGCGTTCGTCTCCTCTGCTCCAGCATATTCATTAAAATTGGATACATGACATGAGCTCAATATGTGTAACTGTGCATAACACACATATATATTCGCTTGTTAGAGACGCGATATTTCGCACTCACACTCCATACTCCTCTACTTCTCGTCTCCTCCTCTCTCATGCTCATGGCTCTCGGCCATACCATCTAGAGCTGCTCCTGTCTCTGGCCTTCTCTTCTCTCTTCAGTACTGTTCTTCACTTCTCTCTCTCTACTCTCCTCCTCAATCTCCTCCACTCTCTTCCTGCTTATTCCTCTCGCGGTCATCGCATCTCTGCTCCTCCCTCATATAAAAAATCAACCCCTCTCTATCCGACACACTTCAGCTCTCTCGTATCAATCTTAAGATCTATGATTCTCAAACACCATCCTAAACTATACACATATTATATAGTAAAATATTTCTAGAATCACTCCATCTATCTGACCAATCACCACAGTCGCGATATCCCTCTAGTCACCTATATTCACATACTACATCTTTCGGCTATCTCTAAAAGCTGTGTATTATACTTCATGTAAATAGTGATTGCTTTTTTCAGTATGTTGAGGTGCATACTATAATAGATATTCTAATTTTTGTAATTTAAATTAGCAGATAATCATATACTAATGTGCTTAGAACAGAAGTGTGACGAATTAGGGCTTACTAAACTCTGCGAAACCCTCAGATTGCATACGATCATCTACTCTCGTGACACTCTGAGCCTATACTCTTGAATAGATATAATAGATGTGAGATCCATATTCCCTACGTCTACATCATATATATAGACCTGTTCTCTATGCCTGATTATATATTAAATATATATATATATATATATCGCTGAATTTTACATACCCACATATGGTCAAAAGATAACCAATTTACGAGTATTAGGCATCACGAGCCGCATAGCCGATCATAAGTGTGAGTTTTAGGATATAACATAAACCAGATACTAATATAACTCAACTAATTGGTTCAAAGGTGCGAGCGCTATTTATCTTATTTATATTCTTTCCGCGTGATGTATATATGAACTCAAGCACTATCGAGTAGCCTTGGTTAATACAATAGTATTTACAGTCATCTATTATATATGTTAAATTTATCGTTATACTTTTCGTATAAACGTCTCGTGATCCATCTAGGTGCATTCAGTGACTATACATGAATCTTGTTGAGCTTTCACTTTATAGGTATATATTAGTAACTAATATGTTTTTTCACCATATAGAATATTTAATATAGGATTACTATTTAAACATAATATAATCATTAATATATATTCATATTACTTATTAGATTTTTCTAAATATTTTATTAATATAATGTATCATCATGCATATTAGTAGTTTGTATATATACTCTATATATACTCAATAACTATCCTAGCAGTCTCATACCTAATTTTAATATATTTACTGTCTGCTCTCATCCTTTATACTACCTTACAACATATACACTACTTCTTATCTAGTATCCTTTCTTACTTCTGACATCACTCATCTCTCTCCTCATAATCTGCGATGCTCTACTCCACATTACCTATCTTCCGTTCCTCTCGGTCCGCCTCGCCTCTCTCCTTTCTTCTCATTCTCTTACGATCCTTGCTCCTTCCACCTTGTTCAGCCTTTCTTCTTCTTCTAATATATTCTATATCTATTCTTACTTTCTATTCATATTACTCTTCGTTCTTCATTCTTCTTCTTCTTCTTCTTCTTCTCATTCTTCTTTATCTATTATCTTCTTCTTTTCATCCTTCTATTCTTACTTCTTATCTCTACTTCATTCTTTTCTATCTTCTTCTCATTTTCTCTTCTTCTTCTTTTATCTTCTTACTTCTTACTTCTTTTTTACATATTCTTATCTTTATACTCTATTATTCATTCTTAATTATACTAATGTTATTCTATTAACTCTATATATATTACTATTGCACTTGTGATTACGTCTTCTTCGTCTTCTTCTTCTTCTTCTTCCTCTTCTTCTCTTCATTTCTCCTTATCTTCTTCTTCTTGATTCTATATTTTCTATTTACTTTTTATTATGTCTTCTTCTATCTTCTATCATTCTTATCATTTATTCTTATTAATTATATACTATTCTTCTTCTTCTTCTTTCTTATCTTTTTTCTTTTACTTTTCTTCTTCTTTCTAACTCTCCTTCTTCATATCTTCTTCTTCTTCTTCTTATCTCTTTCTTACTTCTCTTACTTCCTCTCGCCTATATTTTATTATTAAATTATTATTATTATTTTATTTTTATTTAATATAATTATTTATTATATTATTTATATAACTATAATAATATTTATTATTATATTATTAATATTATTATTATTTAATTATAATTATATATAATTTAATTTCTATTATTATTATTATATATTATATTATTAGATTCTTATTATATATTACTTTATATATTATTTATTTAATTAATTAATTATTATTTATAATTATTATTATAATTTAATTATTTATATTATTATATTATATTATTATATTATTATTTATTATTTATTATTTAATTTATTATTATTTATTAATTATATTAATTAATTATAATTATATATTAATTATTATTATACATCATTTATTATTAATTCGATATATATATTAATTATTATTATTATTATTATATTATATTAATTATAATTAATATATTTATTTATTATTTATACATCATCTTATTTTTTTCTCTACTAATAGCTCGATGAGATAGGGCATACCAGTCTTGTACTCTCTACTCTCTCTATAATCCCCTCCATTGCTCTGATATATCTGTTCTCGGTAGCAAATTCTATTTCCTTCTTACTACTTCGACAATATAGAAATACTTTACCTACGTGTCTTTTATCACTACCTCTGACGCTCACTCGACCTCATTACTCTCTCTATTAACTATTTTTACATTTAATGATAATCCTCCAGGCTATTCTTCTATCTCTGGCTGACCATGTATAAAATTCATACGTGAGCAGGTATCTCATTCTCCTTATCTCAATTTCATTATATCTGAGACATTGTTGTCACATTAAAAACGTTCCGTAGTCTGATTAAGTATTCTACTATCATAACTCTCTCATAACTCTCATAATGGTCTCTAATTATCCAAGCTCGCGCCTATAATTTCTGTAATTTTCTTCTTCTCGACTCTCATCATTATACTTTCTGTCACTTACTCTGAACTTTCAATACATCTAGCATCATCTTT
>JABUQX010111627.1:12500-39181 GCA_015478945.1 Trachelipus rathkii | reverse complement strand
GAAAGATAATCAAATCTCTACAAAGGACTTCGATAACCCTGGCAGAAAGAGTACATTAGAATTCTTGCAACCATTATGACTAAAAATAGAAAAATTTCCAACAGTAAATAGCAAACAAATTTAACGATTTTAATGTTGAATTACTAGAATATTTAAAAGCGAAATCACTGTGTATCGACTAAGTCACTGTGAGATATTCAGTTAGTTCGATACATCATTCCTACCTGGTCGATAGTGAGTGTGTTGTTTGCAGGTGTGTCTCGCGTAGTTGAGTAAGCTTATGCTTTGAGTAGAACTTCGGTGTTGTGAATCTCTGTTTGAGATGTCACGACATTCTAATGTTGATGTTGCTGTACGTAGGTGTGTGCTGTTCACGTCTAAGTAGAATGAATGATAGAGTATAGTCTGTTCTTGTTATTGGCCACCAGCGATCTCCAGGACACAGTGGACATCATCGTGAAATAGGTTTCCATTTCGAACAACATTTCATAAATTTACCGTCACTGATATGTTTCACCTGTGTGACATTCAGTGAGAGTCAGAGCATCGTGTACACTATATGCGCTCTAAATTAATTGTTCCAGATGCGGTGGCTGCTTTGTTTGCATTTGTTTTTAAGATGATTATCCTCAGATTGACAACAAAGTAAGATAAGACTTGTCGTGAGTATACCTGAGATTCTGATCTCGTGTTGTTGAGAGAAAGTTAACTTTGGACTGATTATATTTGAAGAGCTTAATAGATGTTGAACTATTTCTATTCAAAAGTATATATTCTTCTATGTACAGTAGTAGTATACATGCCTATTAGAGAAAGAGTAGTGAGTTGAGCGGTTCTTGTGAGAACGAGTATCCGATTACTTGTGCTAGACCGTTAACAACATAACCCTTAGATAATTATGGAACTTTCTAGCGCCTGTGGTTACGAAATGCTAGAAAGTTACTGCATCCTTTACATAATTTCGTGTATAGTGTATTCGTATGAGTGCCATCCTTTTATGTTGTGTATTGATTTTTTCGTTTCATTGTTCCCTATATGTTGTATTTTATATTAGTTTTCAAGGAGTAATTCATTCCTTGCTTTAACAGAAATATATTGGTGATTTTTGATCCTCTTTTTACTTTTTACTCATGTTCGCAGCCTATCAACTAACCCCTGCATTTCAGTTCCACATTGGAGACATTTTGCCCTCTTCCCACTTTTCTGAGAAGAATAATTACGATTGCAAATGTGTAGTAAGGATTGCCCATCGTGTATAACATAAGTGTGAGAAACAGAATTTATCGAGAGTTTAGATATGTTCCCAGTGTTTGGATAAGGATTAACTATGGGAACTTTCCCTGCTTGTTAATACTAACAGCTTTTAATTTTCGATTCAGGCCAAGTGATGCCTCACAAAGTACGAGATTCCTAGATCAACTAGTTAATATTGGCTTTACGTATTTGTCGCTGGTGTGGTATTTGTGACTAATATCGATGATTTCTAGCTGGTACTACCTTGAGACGTGGCACTGTAGTGTCAGAACTAATTCTAACAGTGTCTGCACAAATGTGAAGTTGGTTTATCGTTGTTCTGAAGCATAGTGTGTCCAGTCAGAACATCATTTTTACTAACATATAGTATGTCAGAATATGTGTTTAGAATCATGCGCGATTGGTAAGCACAAGCAAATGGTGCATAAAGGTAATTACTAGTTTTTTAAAATGTATTTGTAGAAGTGTGCAGATAAATCAAATGTCTGAATTTTTAGAAAGCTTAAAGTAAAAATCGGAAATAGTTCTAAAAGATGTGCCAGCTTATGATCCGTGTGAGTGATATTTTATATTATGTATCTACTATTATTATATATATATATAATATATATATATATATATATATATACTATTATATATATATAAATGTGTATATATGTGTGTGTGTGATTGATGTGTGTTTATGTATTAGGGTATTAGTTGAGTATGTGTATGTGTTAGTAGTTATATATATAGTGTGTGTGAAGTATGCTATTTATGTGTGTGTGTGTGTTATAGGATACGATAGGTTTTGATAGGTCTATTATGCTTAATATAATTATATTCTTAACTTATGAAATTTTATTCAAATAGATAAACTTTATTTATATGTGTTACTTATTATTATATATTACAATAAATTAATTGACTAATAATGAATCAATAGTAGATACCAATATAGATACAATAGTAATCAAATATTCTTTATAGCCTATTGTCTCAGATAATGTAGGAAAAAGATAGTCGCTGGATCATGGTACAGTACAAGCATGTGTGTAGCTTTTCTTTGTGATTTACAAAATTAGCAAGGGTGCGTTTATCCGACACGATTTTTTACGTGTCGCCTTGAGGGTATGTGTTTATATAAAACATACATTCCACGCAAAGTGTTTTATAGTATGAAAAATATTGACCGGGTAGTTTGCAGAAAATCTAATAGCCGGAGTATGTTCTCTCTAGGACTCTATACCGAGTACATGTCAAGATATTATGCAACTAGAGTTTAAGCACTGAGAGTGGCAGAGGAGAGCAGTAGGAAATAATTATATGAGACTGTGGTAGGAAAGGTAGTTTAGTGCGCAAGGAACCTTCTTATGGTAGGAGGATATGTGATGTACAAGACGTCTTCAGAGAGCTGATGGTTCGCGTATATATGTAATAACGATTAAATATTAATGATGACAGTTATAGACACCATAGACAAGATATCATACATTTTTTCTATATAGTAACAGAAACCAAAAAGACACGTATGTGTCATAACAACATATATAAGAAAAAAAAGGAAATAAACAGGATGATAGAGAGATAGTAACACATCCTATAGAAATTAGAGAAGTAAGGCTTAAACATCCAAAGTATAAATGTTAATAAAAAATTTACTAGAGAGGGAGCATAAGTTCTACGAAACACCACCAGCAGAAGAAAAAGTGATAAGAAGAGCTTGTAAAATTGATAAGGAATTAAAAAAGTAACACAAAATTTTAAGATTATGGAATTAGCTTAAATGTTTGTATTTCACAACCACCAATAATTGAGTAATAACATAGCTGTGTATAGAAAGAGAAGTTCATTATCAAGACGTTGAAACTAGAAAAATATTGTTCAAATATAGATAAAAAATATAAAACAACACATAGAAATATTAGAGTCACAGAAGAAATTAAAAACGAATAAGTAATAAATAAGGGTTTATATAAACTCAATAGTTCAATTGCACAATACAATTATATACTGTCACGCTCAAATAAAGTTACATTTTAGAAAATTAAAGGATGAAATAAATAAAGATTGAAAATAAAAATATAAGAAAAATTTAAAATGAAATATAGAAATAAAGTTAATAATATGATAAGATAAAACTATTACACACATGTAACATACCAATGCCTATACAAGAAAATTTCAGAGTGTAAAAAAGCAAATAGACGCTAGTTGACCAAGGGGGCCCTTTCTGCGTTCAAATTATGAAGACTACTATTGCTGTTGAAAAGGATCATTGACATTTACTACATGAGAGAGAAAAAAAAAGAATCAAAATATAGATCGGTAGGATAGATTCAGCATAATTCCAATTGGTCCAAAGTTGGGAGAAAAAAAAAATTGTTAGTGAATAAATTACTAGACAATCCAATGAGTCTCAAAACACGCAAACATATGATATAGTAGATTTAATTATAGGAGAATAGAAATGTCAGTCTTCAACTTCTAGAAAACGGGATGAGCTATGACTTTGGGCATATGACTAGACATGACAAAAATGACTCGATAAAGTATATAACGAAAGACAAGATGATATTTTAAATAGAACAGAGAAATAACAGATTAGTAAGAATTGAGATGTTTTTTAATACTTCATTAGTGGGTGATAGATGCGATAATATATATCTAGAAAGTCTGAGACAGCTTAGCAGAGTTCATCAGAGCCCATATAGTGCATCCGGAGGGTATCTTCCGTTTTTGTTAGATACAGGAGCTCCTTCAACTATTCCAGAGACTCACGTAATACAATCCAATGACCCAAAGTAGATAATGACCCATGAGGTCGCGATAATCACTATTTTACACAGTACCATAGTGGCAAGCTCTGGACATATTCACAAGTTTGCGTATGAATCCCTATTCTTAGGTCCAGGTTTTATCATCCTATACACCGTAAGCTGTTTCCTAGTTGTCCACAAAGTTGCTAGAATAAAGTCTACGTACTAATTTAATAAATTCTTTTGAAGCATAGTGGTGATTACTCCTCCAGTCCACGTGAGAAGATGCGTCTGGATTCACGTCGTGCGAACTGCTGAGAAATAGGACCACGGATCACAGATATCACAATACGGCACAGTCGTTATCAAGCTGACCTCTGAAGACATCGAACAGGTCTCTGCTTGCTCGCCAATAGAGTACAGCCTCTATACCTCCAAATTTCAGTCTTCTGACGATATATTAATTTTAAGGCGGGGGGCAGCTCCCCCTACAAGGGATTAACGCGAAGAGGATAAACGGCATGCTCGTTATCCGCAGAGACGAAAATACAAAAAGGCTAAGAGGAACAATCAAAGTTAAGATTTAACATTTTTGAAAATGTCAGATTATTAGATAACGTCTCCCATATAGGCTCACCATCCCAAATGTTAGCCCATACGTTAAGCGTGCAGGCGGAGAGTGAGAACGGATGAGAGAGTGGATTGCGAGGAGGCCACCGTAAAGTTTTGACCTAGTGGCGAGTCGTGCAACTGAGAAAAGAATTTTTGGCCGAGGCGTCATAGGAGCAACCAGATCTGTGTTAGGACGATTTTGGAGAGTTGAACCTCATACAAGTGAGCCCGGCAAAATAGTGTTCTGGACTAATAGTCTGATGAGAGTACAGTTTATTACCCTCAAACCTAGGCAGTAACGATCATTCCTGTGGCTTATAAGCATTCGAAAAGGCCAAAGTCAGCGCATGTAATAACTAATAGGCTTATCTATATGTGTAAATAAAAGTATTCAAGAGTGCTATTGGGTGCCACGCGGCCTCCACTCGCCAGAAGATAGTTAATTACACTCCGACGCTTTGCACACTCCGAAGATAACCCTACTTGCCACGAGTATCTATAGTAGCCGATATCCTGATGGGATATAAATCAATAAGAATACGACCAGTAAGTACTTTACCGTAAGTGTCCGACCCATTAGCACGAAACCGAAGTGCATAATCGTATATTTTTCTTTGACCGTGTAAAGTCAGAGCGCAGGACTATTCTTGCGTGAAGACGGAACCTTGAGAGTGAGATAGTAAAACACAATCAAGACAGAGATTATATGAGCAGTGACGTAAGGGATCCAGATACGCTAGTGAAAGCCTCTAGATCAGAGAACACAGGCGATAAAATGATATAGAGCATTAGAAAAAACCGGTCTAAGAATTCAGGGATCATATTCTAAAATCTCAGAGGCTCGATCGGGAAGATACGCGAAAACGTATGCCGCCTACTCTTGGCGACCACGACTCTCCCATCTTGTAATTGTATATGGAAGAGAAGCTAACTTCAGCAATGGCATATAACTGTGAGTGTCCTCTCTAGAATCATTAGAGAGAAAATGCCAGTTCGGCAGTGCGACCCTTAAAACCCCTAAGTAGTAACGTGAGTCTTAAATCAAAACCGCTACGAAAAAGATTCTTCAAGATAATAGTGAAGAAGGATAGAGGATAGTTTCTACAAATTGTCTAGCTGCCCGTAACAGGTCCTATATTAGGCCATGTAGGTGGACTTAGAGTATTTCCCTCGAGAAAAACTTCAAATCAAAAGCCACTGGAACAAACGATTGCACACATTGGCCACAACTAGCACTTTTGCGCTTCCTGAAAAAATAGTAGGTTGTGAAAGATCCATATAGGAGCTCAATCAGTTGAACAGTAGTGCAGGGTGAAGGTGCCGGACTATCGGCCACAATAATAAAACTCAATAAAAAATATCCCGAGATTAGGAATCATATACAGATGAGCGTTGAATAGTAGTGAGAGAGGTATCGTGTTCAACTAAGACTCTAAAATTAGGATTTTAAAACTAGAGGTTTGTGCAGCAAAATTATCGCGAAAAAAAGGGCGACGCCGTAAAAATTGCCCTAAAAAGTATCATCAAAAAAATAAATGCCCAGAGGCAATATCATGGTTAAGAGCACCAACTCCATCATCTCTAACAGGGCGTGTCATTATGGCATTTCCACATGGTAGATAGATTAGGTCATAGATAACATTTTTGGGACCCACTAATAAGCGTTTCTTAATAAAAAGTATAGGCAAATCCTAAAAAAATGTTAAAAATAAGTAATAAGAACTGCCATTTTACAAGTCTTAAACCCAAATGTGAGTGCCTTAAAACATACTTAAGAGGATAAGTAGTTGTCTGTTAAACTCCGTATTTTTATAGTGTGTGATAAGGGAGAGCTTACTTGCCCTCCGTATGAAAGAAGAATTATAGACCGAACTGAATACTACGCGAGCAGAATTGTCGTTCGCAAAGAACATTTGGCAATGGGAGTTACACGTCAGTGTGCCATTAGCACTCTCAAGACCTCCATAGTGCTCATTATGTAGTGAGCGTTATAGTAATGTCATCGCTTAAAGGAGCCTACTTCCTATCTCAATATAATATATTATATATATAATATTATATATATATATATATATATATATATAATTATATATATATATATATATAAGATATATTATATTATATTATAATATTACTATAGTATATTATAGTATATATATATATAAATATATAGATATATATTATATATATTTATATATATATATATATATATTATATAATATATATATAATATATATATATATTATTATATATATATATAATATATATATATATATAATGGTCTATACTGTTTGCTATAGTGTGCGTGCGTGGTTGAGCGCAAAATTTAGGTATCATACGGTTAGCGGTGCGCTGCTTGGCTTCCTCTAGTCGGTGCGGTAATGCGGTGCGTATTGCGTAGTGCTCACTGCAAACAGAGCCGGTGCGGATTGTGGGTGCTGATGCTATAGGTAGGATAATGATAAGTGGGGTGGTTCGGCTGCGTGCTGGTAACACGACCTCCCTAATGGTGCGGAGCGGTGCGGTGTGAGCGCAAAAATCGGTGCTTCGGCCAACATAATTACAGAGCATACAACCTTAGTTTCAACTTGGAAAATTTTGATGAAGAAATTTGCACCGCATTAAGTATAATTTAATAACTTTGATCCATCCAACAATATTCAGGTGAAAATGTAATTAAAAACCCTTACATAAATTATATAATAAAGTAATAGTAAAAAAATCAGAAAAAATTCGAAATTTCTTTCTTCAAAACTTCCAATGCTTATAGACTTCAGTAAGGAAGAGAAGTGCCCTTTCTAAATATTGATTCTCACCTCAAACTAAAAGACATCTCAAAAATAACATAAATCCAAATACTATAACTGTCATCTATTCCTTTAACAAAGATGGCTTTGCCGACAAGCCATCACGTTTGTTACACAATTTAATAACTGACCCTGAGTTAGTAGGATCATGTACGTCAACATATATTGGTACACAACTAATAGATTGTCGGACTAGAGTACATTATCAACAATCTCTACAGTCCCAGTGACAAAATCTTATATATATTGAACAGTTTCAATACAGGCACATAGGTCAATCAACTATTAGTAATATTATTCTAAACACTTCACGAATATTCTTGAATTCCCCTGAAATTAAATTTCGATGGACCCTCTACATGAAAAACACGCAAACCAACTATATTTAAATTAAATTTGAAATAATTTAAGTATTTTCATAACTCAGTACTCAATTTAATTTTGATTATTTATATTAATATCAGATTTAAAAGTACAAATAATTTAAAAAATAATCCGTTGAAGCATGTTCTCAAGTAGAGAGACGAAACTCGTCGGGCGGAAATCTATGTATAAATATATCTTCTTCTCATCTCCTATATATTATTTTCAAAGATTATTTTAAGGAATCAATACAATGTGGTTCTTTAAATTTGCAAATTGTTAACGTTGGACAAAAAATCACTAATAAAATGCTTATTTTTTTTCTCATGTATCAATATGAACGAAAATTGATAGATAATAACAAGGATGGTTAATAATAAATTTTCTTAATAATAAATTTAATAATATTTTAATAATAATAATATATAGTTCTGTAATAGCGTGCAGACACAGACACTATTGACAGAGGGATTTAATACTTCCGATTTCCAACTTGCACAAGTTTTGACTCGACTCCGGGAAAATTGCACGACTCCCCACGACTCCCGGACTCGACTCCGCACCCTGCCAATATTACCGATGCTTTTACCACTGAGAGAAGGCAGTATTTCTTTCACGTGTCCATAAATGTTCTTGTTGTTTCTTTTTCTAATATACCCGATGCTTTACCACTGAGAGAAGGCCTATAAGTAGTTCTTTAACCATCCCATTAATATGTTCTTTTGTTTTTTATCATACTTAAGCTGGGAGGGTCTTGTACTTTGCCCAACCCCAACCTTTGTGGAGTACATAAAATAAAAAAATTCACCTTTTTATATTACTTTCTAATTTATTAGAAAATTCCCCCTTCTACATTTCTATGGTGTAATGTTTTGTTCGATAAATTCCGAAAGGTTTTTAGATACAGGAATTTATTATATAGTGAGGTTGTAATCAAACTTAAAAATTTCTAAATATTCACTGCTTCGAAATTGTCACATATCAAAACTTCCGGACATCTTCCCAGGTATTTATTCACTTTTATTAATAATTATAAATTTTATCTTTCCTTTTTCGCAAACACAACAAAGATGAGGCTCTTTACTCAATCATAAATGGAGTCAGACCGGATTCGGGGTCGGAGCCGAAGTTGGAGAAAATAATTTTTTCAAAAAGAAAATGTTTTGCGCGGTAAAAAATACTTCTTCAAAGCGCGAGCTGAAATTAAAGCTATGTGATCAAGGAAACGAATCGGGCCGGAGCTGGATCCGGAGTCGAAGTTTGAGCCGAGGAAAAATAATAAATATGAATTTTAATCACCAAAATACTTTTTTGCAGGTAAAAAAACTTCTGCAAAGTCGGAGCCTGAACTAATATTCAATGTAATGTGTGGAAACGAGATAGATCGTAGCTGGAGGCCGGACTAGGAATCAGGAGAGTTCGTAGAGCTGAACGAGAGGCGGATCTGAAGAACATAATTTTTTTCAATAAAATTTAATTCTGCAGATGAAAAGTAATTCACAAAGTTGGAGTATACTTGAAACAATTTTGATAAAGGTAAGCCGGTGAGTATAAATTTTTAAAGAAATTGTTGTGCTAATAGTAAAAAATTACTTCTGCAAAAATCGGAGCTTGAATCTATTCAGAATGAAACGAGTCGGAGCTGGACTCGGAGCTGAAAACAAATTTTATTAATTTTCAGGTGAAAATAAAATTTTACAAAGTTGAAGCTGAACTAATTTAGAAAATAGGTTCCAGAGCCGGAGCTCGGCAGCAAAAGTATATATTTTTTTAAATTGTATTTATGCAATAGGTAAAAATACATTCTGTCCAAAGTCGGTATTCTTGAACATTCTGAAATGGAAAACGAAGCCGGTAGCCGGTAATACCGGAAGTCGTGTAAAGCGTGAATCTGAAGAACAAATTTTTTCAAGAATATTAATTTTGCAGTATGCAGATGAAAGTAAATCTACAAAGTTGGAGCTGAACAATTTTGAAAAGCAGCCGGAGGAGCCGGAACCAAATTATAATTTTTTTAAAGAATTGTTTTTGCAGGTAAAAATAAAACACACAGGCAAAGTCGGAAAGCGAACTATTCTGAAAAATGAAAACGGTAAAGTTCGACTGTAGTCGAAGCCGGTAAGTAAGGAGCTGAAGAACAAATTTTTGCAATTATTTGTTGGTAGGAATAAATATAGTTGAAAGTAATTCTTTAAAGTTGGAGCTGAATACAATTGTGTGAAAAAAGCCGGAGCCGGAACCGTAGACCGGAGTATTAAATTTTTAAAGTGATATTTATTTGCTAATAGGTTTTGCATAGAGTTTAAAAATATTTCCGGTCAAGCGGTCGGAGTATACTGAACGTATTTTGAAATAGATACACGAGTATCGGAGCCTGTGTCCGGAAGCTAGGAGAAAGAGCTGTATGTAAGCCGGTGAGAGTATAATAAATTTTATAGAAGTATTCAACTATATAACTATATATATATATACTATATTATATTATATATATATATATATATTATATAAATATATATAATAATATATATATTAATATATATATATATTAATAAATTATATATATATATATAATTAATAATATTAATATTAGTATATATATAATATATAATATATATATAATATATAATATATAATATATTTATATAATATATATATATATATATATATATATATACGTAGGGTTGGCCGAATTTATAACCAAGTGGGTGCTGTGGTAAGAGCTACAATTTTGGTGCGATACGGTGCAGTGGTGCAGTCTAATTGCCTCGGCGTATAAGTAGCGGTTTTGTACTGTGCGACAATTAAACAAAAATAGGTGCAGGTGACTGGGCGATAAAGATTTTTTCTTGCCATTTAGTCATGGTGCTTCTATTTTAGGTTAACCCTCGAAAGAAAGCATTGGCATTTGTATTAACTTTCTGGAAAAAAAAGAAAAAAAATCATTCAACCTCTCTTTATAGGCGTTTTTCTCAAAATCATTTTTTTCATAAATATGAAGATACATAAAAATTCTACAAAAAAAAAAACATACGTCTATAAGTGTGAAATATTCCATAGTACCATAATTATAGCTTCTAATTTGAATTTATTATTATTAGTGAGCTATCTAAGAAACAATAATTAAGTTTTAAATATTAAATTGTTGAGTTAAAGAATATTCAATTTAATAGTATAAAGTTATACTTTTATAAAATCATATTTGTCAATTATAATTTTCCTATCCATATTTAATCCTTTTATATTTATCATTATATATATATATATATATATATAATTATATAATATAATATATATTATATATATATATATATTAATATAATATATCATATATAATATATATAAATTTATATATAAATTATATATTATATTTATATTATATAGGGATAAGTGCCGAATATGAAAAAGCCCGTAATATTTTACCGAATACCGAAATATTCAGGCTAAAAGTATCGTCACCGAATACCGAATATTCGCGCGTAAATAAATCATCTATCGCTATTCGGTACCGTAAGAGGTATTTCATAGTTATACGTCACTCCATTTAGTGGAAAATATAAAAAAAAAATATTACACTGCTGATCAACAAAAATAAAGGGTTGAAACTATTTCTTAGTGAATGATACTTTATGTAGCAGATATATTAGTATATATCGGAGGTGCGTAAATTCCATATTAAATATTTCGGATATATGCATGTATCACATTCTCACGTTTCGTGCAGATATCATGGATCCTATTTTTTGCAAAGATACCCTAGGAATGACAAAAATTTCATGTGCGCACTACCCGTAGGCTGTATAAGACGTTACCTTCCGCATATATATACAGTTATGACAGCAAGTATTACTGCGGCTGATTAATTAGCGGAAGCATTTAGTTAGGTAACTTTAGTATTGCAATACTATGTTATAGGATTGCCAATGACCATGGATGATGTCTAACTATCATCCTAATCTGAAATACAGGTCGGATGGTCCCTAGTCATTGTCTCACCCATGGTTGAACTGAACGGCATCTTGGATGAGAGTTGTTATTTGCCGATTGTCCTGAGGTGTTGCTACGAGGGTTTGCATGAATAAAATGACTACTTGGGATCTCATTAGCAACAAGAGTAACATTTTACGTAACAGAGAAGCAGAGTTGCGGATCTCTTCCAGTCAGATGGAATACCTAATTGTGTATTGTTAGTGTGGAAGTTTGCAGTCACTACTACTCTAGCTATGGGTACATCCAACATACGTTGCAGTGAGTGGCACTGTTTATTGACACTTCAGAAGCAGTTTATAATTCAGTGTTAGTTGTTACACAAACGCAAAACAGGTATAGCTTCGGTTATCCTCAGAGTATATGGTTACTCGGTACGGCATGAGAGAGAGTATCAAAAATCCGAAGACAGTTTAGAGCAGGGCTACAATTATACATATATATAAGTACATGGATTGAGTACAATGCGTCGGCACCTCAAATTGAGTAAACATTTTGCTCGGTCAGCAAGCAGGTTTCACCAAAATTATATCCCATGATCCTTGTACATTGGGACAGCCGCGCAAAGGGTCACAATAGACCTAAATTAAGTAAATGGCCTACCGAGTAGGAAACCTTGACGCCATGTGACAGGAACATCGTACGTGAACAACCAATACATAATCCATCCTATTCATTCTTTTATACCTTCAGATCTCTTAGTTTCGTATTATGAAACGGACCATGGTGTATATATCAGTGAATGCTGGGTCCGCTATATAATATGCTCAACGTTTCTTGATTCTGAGTGACTAGAGAAGAAAAAGCTAGATATTTGACGCCCACCAATACGGACACTTCCTCGTTAAGATGCTTGCCATTTGCTATCCAATCCAAATGACTGTGTTGGAGGCAAAGAGCTGTGAAATGCTACGTCTTTTTTCAGAAGTAAACAACAAATAATTTTACTGAGGAACAGGAAAGCCGAGAACCACTACCATTGTACGAAACTGCTAGACAGTTTTCATTCTTATGGATGTGAGTTAAGAATGAGTATAAAGATTTCTAAACTACTTACATTCTTCACCTAAGAAATACATTCACGGATAACCATAGGCTATATGTTACTGTAATGAGCAGGTGAACGCTTATCCAATCCAAGATTCTTAAAAATTCATTGGAAGGTCGAGTTACCGGGCATAGAGGAATATCAATATGATGGGCCGAGTATTATGATTGGAGCTTGATGAGTAAGATATTTCAGAATCATTATAAGCCACGAGTAGGCCTCGTTCCACTATAACTACGAAGTATCACTTACCTATTACACGAGTACGCTAATGGTGCTGTAACAATTAATCTACCAAACTCCGCTGTCGCCTTCATATGTTACATTTCGATTGTTAATTTTTCCCATTATTACTCTTAGATACAAATAGATAATAGAATATTTCTTATATTCTCAAAACTAATTAAACAATACTACAGGGTACTAATCAATAATCAACGATATCATGGATACACTTATGTATAAATATTGCGGATTTTTCTCTAACACACTGTCAAAAAAAATAAATACAAAAATAAAATAAAAAAAATATTATGTATATAACTTAACATTATATATATATATATATGTATAAGTAATGTTATTGTTGTAAAGACCTATATATTTAGAGACTTTTTATACTTTACTCGTTAAAATAATAATAGATCATTTCCAATATTAAATTTTATTGTTTATTTTTTATTAACTAAAAAATATATATATAGAGATATATATTATATATATAGTATATATTTACGGCCCAACCTATATAATATGATGGCTAGGTATATAAGTTACACTAGGGAGTCTTCATCGGCCTTACCGCTAGTAACTACGATACTGTATAATATAGTATGACGACTAATTATTCTACTCCTCCTCTCCGGGGAGTAGGTTACTCTAGGTAACCCCCGTCATAACTTTATATAGCGTATATTGTGGATATAGCGATGTCACAGGGTTACACTCCGCCCCTTCCCTACGTATAGGTATGGAACAATAATAGTTATCCCCTCCTGTGTATTCCCTACGTTCGGCTACTCCATAGAGCCCCCTACATTGCCGTGTATATCTAAAGTAATAACCTTTATAAATATAATAATAATATATATATATATATATATATATTATACATACTTTATATATTGGGCATTGGTTAACCAAAACAAAAAAATATTTTTGAGTGAGTTTATAAATTATTTTTTATTTATACCATTTATTACCGAAAGCTATGTAGTATATATTTTCAGTTGAAAGAGGATGCTCCTGTGAAAAAAGGAGTGGTAAAAATCATAAAATTTTCTCTACAGAAATCGCTGTATTCATCTACTAATAAGATCTCCTCACAATGAGCTATTGTGATATTGTGTGTGCAGATACGTGTATATACCTATTTTGGCAAGGAGTAAATCAATAATTCAATTGCGAAACACAACAACTACAACATAATCATCCATGTTTACACTAGCCTATCCAAATGTATCTATTCTAAGTTTACACTACCAATGACAAAAATAAAGTTAATATAATAACTTATTTCGTCACTCCACTGGTACCTATGTGCCAGAACCCTATGTCAACTATCGAAATAGATACAGTTAAGATCGAGAATACCAAAAGTTTCGTAGTTAAAGATAATTAAACCCTATAAAACTTCATTTGAAAAAGCTCTAAGGTTAAAATGACAGAACATTAGCATTCCCATTCAAGGATAAACTATTTTGTCTTGTTGGAGCTTAATAAATATTTCCTACCTGTTCTAAATATTCATCACTTTTTGTAATACTGATGACGGTGATCTGAAACGTATTTTAATTGCTAGTTTTTTCATCAAAAAAACTATTTTCACAGTTGTATTTTGCCTGCCAAACCCGAAATGGAAATCTGGCTCTCCACTGGTCAATGTAGGCAACTTATAGTATTTGTTTATTATTTCTTATGCTTGATGTAATTCCGTATTGTAACCATTTTACTTTTATATTACGAATAATCACATTCGTAAGAAGAATGGGACTTTCTGTTTTCACTCTCACTTTCTTTCTTTTCTGTATGCCGATTTTGATGCCACAATTTTCTTTAAAACATATTATAAGAAAATAGATGTGAAAATGTGAACCTTCATGACTTCACTTTCTACCACTACGTGAATCTATCGTTCAGCAGAAGAGTCAGGATGCTAAATTTCAGCATATATTTCCAGCAGTCTAACAAATGACTACCATATTTTTTACTGATTCATACTGATTTACATGTGGGTAAAATATAGCTTAATCGCAGATCTTAAGAAAGCTAGCTACACACAATGAGATATTTTCAATAGGAAACTTAGAAAGTCTTTTTTCTAACTGATTTCTAAGCTCTTCAACGAAGTGTAATATATTCCAGTGGAAGCTTTGCTTTTAAATTTGTCCTTATTTAAAATAGATTAATTTGCTAAATGGAAAAGGATGCACTTGAGGTCCAGAGTATGGTAGCTGAGAACTGTTACTTCAGCGTTTAATTGCTTGTTTTAGTGAGTTGTCAAATGGCTCAAGTAAATGGAAAATTTTGCCACTGAAAATTCAGCAGCGTATATTGATAGGGAAACTTTTTGTTCAAAAAATCTTTTAAGCATATCATAAGTTCTCCTCCTCCGTTTACAAACGAATTGAATTAAATTATGCTGTTTGACATTCAGCTGAAACTGTAAAGTTTTAAGCTTGCAGCTGTCCGTTGCTAGAATTGGTGTAAAATGATGAGCGATATGTCTATCTAGCATGAGTAAATAAAATATCTTTAACAGGCTTCTGACATAATATTGAATCCTTAATTGCATAGTTGCAACATTGTGTGAATTAAAACATGAAATTGATATACAACTCAATACCATTATACCGAAGCTAAACCATGGTTGGTCCATTTATTACCCGTATCACTAAATGGAATTCTATTTTTAGAATATGAAAATATGTCAAAGCCTATAATTTACAGGATTACTGACCAACTAAACGAGATTCGAATTACGTCATCGTCGTAAAACATCTTATACGTTCCATTATTGACATAGCCGCTTGCGAAATATAAGTTTTCATTAAAACTTGCAATTATCATTGAAATAACTTTCCCTTATGTGACGTAAATTTTATATTTTATCATAAATTTTCAATATTCGGCCGAATAGTTCGGCAAAAAGCCGAATAACCGAATATCTGCGTATTTTGCCGCAATAGCCTGAGTAAATACCGATAATAACTTATACGAATGATTCTGAGCACATCGCCTAATATTATATATATATTATATTATATATATATATATATATATATATATATTATATATATATATATATATATAATATATATATATATATATATATATATATTATATATAATATATATATAATATATAGATATATTATATATTATATAATATTATATATATATATATATAATATATTATATATATATAAGATTATTATAGATATTATAGATAATATATATATATATATATATATAATTAAGTACTATATAATATAATATATAATATATATATATATATAATATTATATTATATTAATATAATATATTATATAATAAAATATAGTTCAATAAGGGCCCTCTCTAGCTCAGGCACTGTTTTCGTTAAAAAAGAAATTACGTGTAGGGATGCTATCGGACCGCTTGCCTTCCAAGCGCCCATAGATTTAAAGATCCTATACGCCTGATTAAATACAATCGAATAAAGGCTTGGAATATCTGATAGAAGGTGAAAGAGATTGCCGGAGTTTTCTAAGGTTGAATCAAATGAAATGGTTATGCCAAAGAAATTATCTTTTTCGGCAGGAGATACCCGCTTACATTAAAATAATAACCGCTTTATATATATATAATATACCCATATTAAAATAATATGTTATATATTTAACTTCTTCTATATAAATTATTTATATATACATATATATATATACGTGTAATATAGTCTCCGGACGGCTAGGCATCATCCGCGAACAATATATTTATCAGTACCTTGCATCCGGAAACCGAATAGCCTGAATCACAAATATAAAGTATAGTCCTGGCGCTGCTGGAGAACATAATAGAACCCGATTTTAGATAAATATTCAGACATATCGGCATACTATTTTATAAAAAACTAAAATTCATCAATATTAAATGTTAAATATCTCAAACAACATTAAAATCTAATTATATTTATCATTAGTAACGCCACTTAATGAACATATGGAAAATCATCTGCAGTAAGAATATCTGGAAGAACCAAATAAATGTTTAATAGTAAAAGTAGTAGATAGTCTCATGTTTTCTAGAACTAGAATAGGGAAACCACAAAAGAGCAATTGATCCAAGCCGTGAAATAAGTGATTTTGAGGAAAGTTTCTCCCCAAAGAAGATTTGACATATCATAGACCCCAAATCACAGAAAAAATAATAATGAATTTTAAAAAGCAATGAGTAACCAGCTATTCACAGTCACAGAAGAGAAGAAGGATTCATAGAAATTATTGCCCATCTTCAACCAAATATCTTATTCCTAAGAAAGATCATTGCATTTTGTAGAGAAAATAGTTTTTATTGTCATCATACAGGAAATTGAGATCATCAGTATTCGAGAAATTTATTCTAAGGCTGATCAGATATCATTTACTTCAGATATATAGAGAAGAATGAAAATGCAACTGAAGCTTCATTTATTTTCATTTAACGTGCACTACTGTACTTACCATAAGCGAGTATTGAAAAAAATGGACTGTGTACTCCATTTGTCAAAGTATTTCTCAGTTCTCATGCTATGGAATTAAAATCACTGAGTATTGGAAATTACGGAATTGAATTAATTGGCGAATATATAACATGAAAACTTGGAACTGATTTAGGCAGGATATACATAGTATTTTCTTGTTTTAATTCATAAAACTTCAAATTTATTAAAGATTCCTTATTTTCTCAAAAGAACAGTGTGATTTAATATAAGATAATAATGTATAAAGGTTGTACAAAAATTTCAATTCAGATGTATTAAATGTGAACTTAAAAGAATACAATGAGACTTGGATCCACATCTTGCAAGCCCACTTATGCCCATTCAAGATGTTAATACCAAGGTGGAATAGCACATATTGATTCTAGAAAGAATTGTATGTTTGAAAAGAGCAACGTCATTTTATATTAATGAAATCAATTCAATATCTAGTTACAGTACCCTCTGACTCCTCCATCTGACAATGTGCACATATAACTTAGTGTACCATCAAAAGAATCTATAGCTACGTTTTGACAACCCAATATTTTCTCCATGGTTACTGCACATGATATGGACACAATCGACCAACTAGGTTACTCAATACACAGTTCACTCGAAAAAGGAGTATCCTCGACTCATTATTGCCAGCTCCAGACATACTCTCAAACTCTGAGATGACAGCAGAGAATAAAGAAGAGCTGAAGAAGCTATTAGAGTTTAGATATTTATGAATAAAAAGGAAGAGAAAGTAACATAATCAATGACGCCCTATTATATCAAAACAAATGATAAGTGTTTACATCACTACTGGTTATGTACACCAAGATACTCAACTCACTAATTTCTAATGAAATCAAGAGTAGAGTTAAGTTATAAATAAGACATTCCGACCTATCGCTTGAGAGAAACATATGCAAATGTAGATGTGAAGGTAGCATTAGCGGATGTGAAATCTTCGACAAGTAGCAATGACATACAGAGAGAGGTTCAGCGATGAGTCATTATCGAGCACAAACCGAGAGCATTCTGTCCTTTCATCACAACGTCAGTACCCTTTCCCATACGTGTTGAGCTCTTCACACCTCTCATCTGTGGAGCATTAACATAAATAATCAATATAGCTTGTTCATCATTCAAAACTCAGTTTCCTATAAATCTTGACTAGATAAGATAAAATAGAGCCAGAGCTGACTTGTCAGTTCGTGTAATATTAACATTGAAAAAAAGTCAAAATCAGTGGGCTCATTCATAAATTGTCCTAGAAATCTTAAAGAAATTGAATATTTTCTTTTCTATCCAGCGTAAAAATTCCTAACATTTTTCTAATCTGGCAAAAGAATTCCGTATAGGTAGTGTGAACAGTAGCTAGGTAAATTTTTTCATTAATTCTTCGTCATCTCTTTGTCCACATTTTCTAAGCTCCCCTAATATCATCACTCACTCGTAGTACTAGCAAATTTTTTAATGCGAAAGTATCGTAAACATAATTGCTAACTTTCTTTTATCATAATCATTATTCAATTTATGCCACTCCTCCTCTTATAATATATATTATTTATACTTCATATAGAAATGCTCGCGTCTTAATATTTTCCGATTCTTATATTAATTACCTCTGATACTGATACTACTGGATAGGATATATATATTTCCAGTAATAGGGTAGAAGGTCGTTTATATATATATATTATATATATATATCTACTTATATATAACTCTTAATAGTATATATATATATAGTATATAAATGATATATATAATATATATATATATATATTTAATTTATATATATTTATAATACATATATTATATATTATATATATTACCATATATATATATATACTATATTTTATATTAAGTATTTATTTTTTATTTTACAGTTAACGTTTAAAAAAATTTTGCTTATATATATATACCAAGTATTACGGATAATAATATATAATATATATAATATAATATATATATACCCTATATATACTATTTATATATATTATATATATATATTATATATATATTATATAAATATATATATATATATTTATATGAGTATGTTGGTATGAGTATATATATATATAATAATATATATATTAATATAATTATATTATATATTATCAATAATAATATATATAATAATATATATATTCCTATAATATTTATATTATATATATATATATAATTTTGGCAATTTCATTTGAATTAATTGAATATCTTATAATTCCTATATCCTTTGATCTTGTATTTACAGTAAACTTTATTTAAATAATACTGTAGGTAAGTGATACACTGTATGAAAATACACAAGGCTACTATTATATCTTGTTAAAAGATGGGCTTATGTGTTATAAAAATAAAATCTCTTCCAGCAAAATTTTTTCTCAGAAGTAAATTAGTATTCCGGTTCCGGCCGAAATTTTTCAAAATTCCGGCCGCAACTGAACCGGAAAAAAGAACTATCAAATTCCGCCGGACCGAATTCCGTACACCTCTAATAATATATAATTATATATTATATATATTATATATATATATATATATATATATATATATAATTATATAATACTATATATAACTATAATATATATAATATATATATATATTATATATCATACTTATACCTATATATATATAATATATATATATATATAAAATATATATAAATATAATATATATATATATTATATATTACTCAGTATATATATATATATTATATACTATATATATTATATATATTTATAGGCGAAGATTCTCACGATTTTTTACTTAGATTGATAATTGTGGGTTGGTGTCAGACAAGTTTGAAGTGATGACCTGAAAAAAAAATTAAATTTTTAAATTAATATAAATGAATATTTTCAGTTTCCATTTTATTTTTATTAGTTGTTTCAGCTGATTACATCTTTTTGACCACACCTTTTTTCTAGAACTTTCGTGAAAAAATTATAAAATATGCTTAAAAAATAAAGTTTTTATATGGTTTTTAAGTTGAAGTAGTGAAAATTCAGAACATGCGCCCCCTCCCCCCACATAAATTCCAAACCACATGGTCTATTGAGGGTGCACAGACTTTCCAGAATCACGATCGACGTTCGGTTACCGTATCTTTTCGCGATCGACAGGTTATATAAATATACATGGGCGTAGGCAGGGGCGGGCGAACTTGTCCCCCCCTAAATCTTTGGCGAACCAAAAAAAATGAACCTTATATGTTTGCAAGACGACGTTTTTAAGGGTATAGTTGAAAAACTGAAAGGAATTATATCAACAACCGCTGCATTTATTTGATTACTGATACAAACGATATTTATAAAACATGCATTTTTTCTATAGTTTAATGTTTTCGTTTTCATACTTGAAGTCAACTAGGTGTGTGCTTTTTATACAGCTAGTTTCTTCTGACAGTATTCTGTTATAGAATTGTAACAAAATATGTCGAAAGCATTTGGCCGCCGCCAAAGCTGCTGATAAATATATAATATATATATTATATAGTATATAATATATAATATTATACTTATATATATATATAATATATATACCTATATAATATATACTAATATATATAATATATACTATATATATATTATATATATATATCACTCAACCTTGCCCCCCTAACTGAAATCCTGCCTACGCCATGGGTACATATATATATATAATATATATATATATTATACTATATATATTATATAGATAATATATAATCTATATATATATATATATTATATAATATATATATATTTATATATATAATATAATTTATATACTTATATTTGATTTTTTATAAAATTTTATAATTTTAATAATTTTAATTTTTAATAAAAAATATATAAATATTAATATTAATTTATTAATATAATAATAATATATATATATATACTATATATATATATATATATATATATATATATATATAATAATATATATATATATATATATATATATAGTATATATATATAATATATATATATAATATATATATATACTATATATATATAATATAATTGGCTACACATACCTGCACTATTGTTTGACTAATTTTTAGTTTTAAATTTTTAAATAAATCATTATTTTACCTTTAGCTGCTTCAGGCTTTTGAAGCCGTTGCATGACATTGCATTTCATCACAAAGCTTATTAAAGTTTGGCACATAATCACTTAGACACAGCCTGATAGCAGCAGAAAAGTGATTATCTGTGAGGCGAGTTCCATATTTCCGTTTTAATAATTTCATATGTGAAAAAGCCGATTCACATAGATATGTTGATCCAAAATATGTAGTAAGATGCAAAGAAATGGTTTTTAAGCATGGATATTTCTCTTCAGTAATTAGTTTCCAAAAAAGCTCATCATGAGTTGCTCATGATTTTAGCGAAATATCTGACTGTATTGTTAAAATTTCTGACTCCAAAGTGGAAGGATCTAAATTAAATTTGCTGGAAATTTCGGAAACAACGGCTTCGATATTGCATTCCCTAAAAGGGTAAATCATGAAAGAGAAAATTGGCTCTAAGCTTTTTACATCTGTGAATCGTGTTTCAAATTCTTGTAGAAGAGTTTTCCAATCGTCACATAGTGAGTTTAATACGAAAATCATATTGCACTTTTGACACTTTTATCTGCTTCTGTAAACGATGGGAAAGTCTTTAAATCTCTTCTTTTCAGCTGAGCTGCAAGGAGCCTTAGTTTTGCTTTGAAACATTTAAGGAACTTACTAAATCAATAATATTTTTCCCTTTTCCTTGCAGATTAATGTTGAAAGTATTCTAATGACCAGTCTGATCAGTTACAAATGATAAATTCTGCACCCAAGTAATGTCCTGTAACTGGTCATAATGTTCTCCCTCTACATTTAAAAATGTAATTATTTCTGGGAGAAGATTCAAAAACCTTTCTAAAAACTTTTCCCTGCTCAGCCACCTAACGTTAATGAAGAGATGCAAGTCTTCATGTTCACATTCATTATCTTCCAAATGACTTCGAAAAAGTCGCCTACGAAGAGACCGAGCTCGGATAGAATTCGCTATTTTTACAGCAACATCCATAATATCTTTAACGTTCAATATTTTTACGCACAAGGCATTATTGTGAATAATACAGTGGAAAGTGGCGAAATCTGGAAAGTCAATGCTTTTTTTTGGAAAAGTGCAATAAAATCCCATTATTTCTCCCGACCATAGAAGGTGCAAAAATATACAAATCAATTTTCTACGACCTTAGATTTGGTTTTTGAGCAAACTCAGAAAATATTTTAAATATATATCTTCACCCCTGCTCATTCCTTCATGGAGAGGATAGTAAATAATTTCTTCTTTACGTGTCATATCCGAGGAATACCATTTTTAGGAATATAATGAGTCTTGAGCTGTATGCGACAATGTTCCCAGTAGATTCATCGAATTGTTCAATGAGGAAAATTGCACCAATTCTGTATGTCGTCTTGTAACTTGCTCAGTAAGATCTATATTCATAGCTTCCACACGTCGGACTCACAGTTGTACGGAAAGTTAGTAGGCTTTTTATGGAAGTTTATTCATTTCGTGTTTGTTTCAAGGTTGTCAGAATAAAACTATGCAACTGGTCTCAAGGGCGAAAGCTTTCTTGAACAACCTCCCACAGTTGAAGGCTATGGAAGAGGCACGCGCAAGCAGTAACTAATGCGAAATGATGAGTTGGTTGTTGATTTTGATTGTGTAATAGGCTTAGTAAAAAGTTGTTGCTGCGATCCTAACTCCGCTTTTAGCTCTTTTACTTTAATCTTCCTTATTTCACTTTTTACAGGATAGTCACGTTGATAAGACTTATGTAGGCTTGAAAAGTGTCTTTCCAAATTGCCTTTTTGGGAATAGCAATAGAAGCACGACATATCAGGCATAAGCATTTATTAAGAAACATGGTAAAGAAATAAAGTTCCTTCCAATCATCATGAAAATGATATGATTTTGATTTCTTATGTTCACTCATTTTTAATTAAATTATAACGGAAGCAGCATGTGCACTATGAAATATCACAACTAAACTCACTACCACCAACTGAGCAATACTTAAAGTCACAGAGTCACTGTCAGAGACTCGGAAAGAAGGTTGCCAGTATCTTATTCGTCAAGAAAAGAAAGTCTGGAATTTTTTTTTATTTTGAATACAAAATTATATATATATAATATATATATATATATATATAATATATACTTTATATATATATATATATATATATATATATATATATATATATATATTATATATATATATATACTATATATATTATATATATATATATATATTATATATATATATTATATTCCTTTTTTTCGGCAAGCGTTAGGAAGTCCGGGTGCCAAGCGATCGACTGTGCAAGTATTCGCGATCGACCAGTCGATCGCGATCGACGCTTTGTGCACCCTTGTTCTAAAGCATTCAAGCTGGTAAAGTAGCAATCTTAGATAAAGAGACAGATGGGGAAGTGCCATGTCTTATGCCTCGAAAGGTTTCCCTCAAATAAAAGACTATATTAGAAAGCATGGCTGGCCCCCGGGACTCCTGAAGCCTTCTCATCTCCGATAAGACAGTGCGCGAAACAATCCGAAACCCCTCAAAGTAACTTATTGAAAACAGCCCCATACTGAATAGAACAAAAATTAATCAATCAAAAGACTTGACAGCAGGAAAATTTTTATGGAGAAGGGGATTTTAGCAAATGCCATAAAAAATTCCATGGAAAGAAGGGAAAAAATGTTAACTGAAAATAAATATTTTTGTTGGCCATATTTGTTGATCCACAGTCAGAATCTTCCTTCAGGAACGAAGATATGATACTTAAAAGCTAGGTATGCTCTTTGTGAACCAGGTACTTAAAATGAAACAACACTATCGAACAAAAATCTGGTCGGAGTCAGATAAGTTCAGCCAGTTTCAGGAATCCTCCTTTGTGGGTACCTTGTGCAAATGAAGAAGTAAAAATTTTGACATAATACAGGGGCCCAATTGGATAGCAATGCAGGAAAAATCGATTGGAAAAAAGACAATCTACGATTTAGTAATAAGTGACGGTGTCAACCTAAAAATCTCGTAGAAAAATTACAAAGTAAAATTCCATAAAGAAATTATTATGAAAACTAATGAAAATCGACCGGAAATCAAAGATAGCAGTTAAAGATTCAATTCCTAGCTATCCAAAAATTTTGCAAGATCCGGCTTACACCCAGTTACAGCTTTGCCTCCTTAGTCTAAGTGAATGTTGCGAGGAGCCTTATTTTCTGCTTTTAAAAATAATAATATCAGATCCAAGGAGATCGTTAAAGGAGGATTTTATGTGAAGAAGTTTATTTTAAGAACTATACTTGTTGGCAAATAAATTGTATATTACATATGATCATGCAGTTCAAAGAGAAATTGCTTTAAAATTTAGGAAGAAAGTGAGAAAGTGAATAATTTTTTTTTTTTGAGTAAAAAATCTGTTCTGAATAAAATTATATTAAAAATGTTCAGGCAGCTCATAGTATCCAAAGAGAGTTCAGGCAGCTCTATAGTTCATAAGAGGAGTTATTTTAAACTTTAGGTTTAGGATGAAACTGAAATATAATTTTTCAGTTAAAAAAAAAATACATTTTTAATAAAGTACAGGCAGTTCATCGTTCAAAGAGGAATTATATTAAAAATGGTTAAGGAAGAAAGTGATATTCTTTTTCTGTATTCTTCTTAAAAATCTTTAGGTGTTACTATAAAATATTTTCTAAGTTTTTAATTGCAAGTTAATAAAGATGTCATTAACAAACATTCAATTTTATCATACCATAAAAATTTTGTAACAGAGAATTAATGATTTAATGTGTAAATAGAGGAGCCGGAGCCGGAGTCGGAGCCGGGTTATTTTAAAATGATGAAACCGGAGCCGGAGCCGGATCCGGAAAAAAATTTGCCGGCTTCGCAGCCCTGGTCCATAACACCGTCTAAAAGGTTATCCCATACCTTATTTGAATTCTCCCACTTTAACAGTAATTCCATTTTCTCTATCTAATCTTGAAGAACTGAATATTCTTTATAACATATAATTTTGTTTTGTAATATTAAGACTATTTATAATGTAAGGCCTTTTTTTTATTTAGCTTATTTATTTTTTTGACTGAATAGTTCATTTTGCTATCCAAATTTTCTTTGACATTAAAATATGTATAAGACAGGACCCACCCATGGGGTTGATAATTCAATCCAGTGTGGCCCCTTCTCTGTGGGTCGTAATGGGTTCTGTACCACCTATTTTATATTATACAGTATATATATATATATATATATAATATTAATATATATATATATATATTATATTATATATATATATATTATATATATTAATATTATTATATATAATATATATATATAGTATATATATATATATATATCGCAGATGCGACTCCTTGCACTCGTGCTACTCGTCTCCAGCCACGACGTTAACATTATTAGAAACTATCTATTTTTGCAAATTCATTAATGTTACGGTAAATTTTTCTTATTTTTGTGAAATTGTACATAATAAATACTAAAAGATTATGCAAATTAAAACGAAAAATATAAAAAATTAACCTCTATTAAATAACGCTTTTAACCCATTAGTAATGGCGGCATCTCTGCTAATATCAAAGAGCGGAAATCGGAAACGTGTATCAATTTTAGAGCACCAAAAATTGTTTATAAAATCTATGTTGGCAAATATAATGTTTAAGTACTATACATTATATAAATATAATGATTTTATAACAAATAATATTTAATTAAACAAAATAAACATAATAAAAATAGGAATTTAATAAAAATACTTAAGAATAATGGAAGTGAAAAATATTACAGTTATTTTAATCATTATAAAATATTGTACAATATTATAATGTTAGCCATTTAAAGAAAGTATTACATAGAAAAAAAACGATTAGCAGGAATATCTCAAGTATATTTAATATATACCGGTATATTTATATATATATATAATATATATATATATATATATATAATTATATATATATATATATATATATATATATATATTATATATATATATATATATATTTATATATATATACGTATAAGTAGAAGAGGAGAGAGTTTAGAGAAGAGATATGAGAGAGAGAGAGACGAGACGAGACGAGAGAGAGAGAGAGAGGAGAGAGAGAG
>JABUQX010111627.1:2500-7500 GCA_015478945.1 Trachelipus rathkii | reverse complement strand
AAGTTTGATTAAAAGAGGTTGTTAGGAATATTTTTTTTTTTTTTTTTTTCAGAGTTCTTGAATATGTCAGGACACAGATCACTGAAAAGCGATAATTGTGTAGGAATCCAACACATTGCCAGAAGGATTATGATACTAAGTAGACATTATGACAATGTTGAACCTTTCCCATCTATTTAAAAAAAAAAATACTCGGTGCTACAAAGGTAGATAAAGATACATCTAATCTAGTAAATGTCAAAAACTAATTTGGTCTCTCTTATCTTCAAAGACTTTCGTGTAAACTCTTCCAAAATCATATTTTTCTACTCGATCTGCTCACTGGAAGATCTCCCATCGCCCATATATTAAAGGTCTTTCGGGAAACTTAACACATTTTTAATTTTTACTTCTGAAAATTTTCGCCTTCCCCCAAACTCTATCCTTCGGAATGAAACTTTTTAGTAACCGGTAATAACGGAAAATCAAGCATCCTTATATATATATATATATATATATATATATATATATATATATATATATATATATATATATATATATATATATATATATATATATATATATATATATATATATATATATATATATATATATATATATATAAATAGGAAAGTAGGGTAATGACGCTCAGGTGGGTAATCCCGCTCACCCAAGTTTTTCCTGAAACGCTTTAAATTACACTATGGTATCAGTGTTGCCATATCGTGTACATCAATATAAGACGCCAGTAGTCGACTGACCGCAGGCGAAAGAGTACTTTGATTGTGATGTTCAAATTTATTATTTTTCACTTTTTCATATAAAATTGGAAGTCTCTATGATAAAAGGTAACAATTTTTACGTTTTAATTTAGAACTTTTTATTATTATTTATATCATCTACATGCATTTAGTATTTAATTCACATATTTAGTTTTTTGAAAATGCTTTTGTGTGCCATAAAGTAATCCAAAAATATCAAACATGTCGAAGGGGGGTAATGGCGTTTGGGTGAGCGGAATTACCCCAAATATAATATATATAGTATGTATATATATATATATTATATATATATATATATATATATATATATATATATATATATATATATATATATATATATATATATATATATATATATATATATATATATATATGCACACAAACAACGGATGCCAAGAAGAATGGAACAATGTACATCAAAGGCTTCGTGGACAGTAGCAACAATGCAGGCAGCAATGAATTCAGTAGCTTCAGGAACATCGATTAGAAATGCCTCAAGGGAATATAGCATTCAATTTAGTTCAAACTAAGGATAGAATTAAGGCAGGATCGTGCTATGCACCATCCTATTGCCTCCAATAAACAATTTACACTCTGCGCGCCATTACCCTACCATGTGAACGCTATTGCCCTCCATGTTCGGGTAATACCGCTCAAGGACTAATTCACTAAACTCGTTAATATTTTTTTTGGGGAATTTAGTTTTAAATTTTGAATTGCTGCTACTTGTTCTCAATTCATTTAAGATTATCTTCGATGATAAAGTTTTAATTTTTCTTTAAATTTAAGTTTGTTATTTTATTTTTCCCTTAGGTGCACGCCATTACCCCACTTTCCTCTATATATATATATATATATATATATATATATATATATATATATATATATATATATATATAATATATATATAGATATATATAAACTTCTTATTTAAAACTAATGGGTGATTACAAAATACCCTTCTTGACTTCTCCACTCCCCTGTAAGAATGAAATTATTTTATGGTGGACTCCCCTCTCACGTAGGCAACTGGCAATGAAACGCTGATGAGATTACATGGTCGGCCAGCCTCCTCTGGAGTTGTTCCAGATCCGGATGCCATTTGGACAAGGCCGCTCCCATCAACCGATTACTATCCTGCTCTCTGACGGGGCTTTCGATCTTGCTGGCAAGAGTGCTGGACGAGTAGCGGGGAAGGAAACTCAGAAACATAAAGCCGAACATCGGTGAGTGGTCTTCTCCCACAGACGAAAGCGCTTACATGAGGTGATACTTGCACGCCTCCGTATTGGGCACTGGACACACTAATATCACTCACAGTCACTATATGTCACGAGACCCTCCTCCCATTTGCAAATCTTTGTCGTCACACCTCTGCAATCTGTTCGCCATTTCTTCATTGATTGTTCCCATCTGAACCCTATTCGCGTCGTCATTTTTCTACTTTACGGTCCATAACACCTAAAAGATTATCCCACATCTTATCTGAATCTTCCCACTTTAGCAGTAAATCTATTTTCTTGTATTCAAGAAGTGAATATTCTTTTTAACATTTGATTTTTTATGTAATCTTAAGACTATTAACAATACAAGGATAAAATTTTATTTAGTTTTTATTTATTTTGACTGACTGAATATTCATTTCACCAATCAAATCTTTCTTTGACATTTGAAACAAATATGACAGGGGCTCCTCCCATGGTGCTGATTTGTGCTTCAGTGTGGCCGTTAAAAAAAACCTCTTAGATTCACAAATATCTCCAAAAAAAAAATATATGTATATATATATATATATATATATATATTTTTTTTTTTTTTTTTTTTTGTCAATGTACAGGACCCACCACGGCTCTCAAAGAAGTGGCCACACTGGGTTGAATTATCAACTCCATGGGTGGGTCCTGGCTCAACATCCTTATATATCAATTTTTAAAACTATTCTCCTAATTAAATCAAATCGTATGATTTATTTTGTCCTTAAAACACCAACCACCAATAACTTAGTAACCGTTGTATTACATAAAGCCAATGCTCTAAAGTAAACAAAAAATGTAACTTGTGAGCATCTTTCTTTAGCATATTCATGTGTCAAGAGACAAGCACGAGTAGCGACAAGCCAGTGTTCAGTCATACCCACGAGCGAGTTGATCATGATTAAAATATAAAAGGGAGAGTATGGGATGGCCAAACATGCTAACGGAGGAGCTAGAAGACTTTTACAAAATACCGCCGAGAGAGAGAGAGAGAGAGAGAGAGAGAGAAGAGAGAGAGAAAGAGAGAGAGAGAGAGAGAGGGAGAGAGAGAGAGAGAGAGAGAGAGAGAGAGAGAGAGAGAGAGAGAGAGAGAGAGAAAGAGAGAGAGAGAAAGAGAAAGAGAGAGAGACAGAGAGAGAGAAAGAGAAAGAGAGAGAGACAGAGAAAGAGAAAGAAAAAGAGAAAAAAAGAGAGAGAAAGAGAAAGGGAGAAAAAAGAGAAAAAGAGAGAGAGAAATTCTAATATTCTGCAAACATTTGTGGAAGTAAAAGGCGTATTACTCTTGTTTACTCAGCCTTGAAGGAAGCTGGACTTAATGATGAAAAAATACAATAATAAGAATAAAAACATTACAAAGTAAATGTTTTTAACTTTAAAAATTCAGTTCAACCTTTGTATTAATACACAAAAGATGTAATATATATATAGTATATATATATATATATATATATATATATCTGTTGGCCATAATATATATATATATATATATATATATATATATATATATATATATATATATATATATATAGTATATATATATATATATATATATATATATATATATATATATATATATATATATATATACTAGAGAGAAAGAGAGAGAGAGAGAGAGAGAAATGAAGTAAATAAAAAAGTCACTTTTATGACTTGTCATTTAATTTTGCAATTATTAAAATACTGAGCTGAGCGGAATATGTGATTAAAAAAAGAAAAGAAATTCCCCTGGGGACCAAAAACATTTTAAAAATTCATGGGAAGGGCAAAGATAAGGTAGGGCCATAAAGCATGAGATAAATTCTGGGCCGGGTTATGCAAGAAGACTAACGGGTTTAGACCGCAAAATATCGGCCTGTGCAGGTCTCTAAGGATCAAACCATTTAAAAAGTAAAGACATTCTAGTGACATTTTTTCTTCTGCTGCTTCATATCTTAAAAATACAAAGCAAATAAAAAAAAAAAAAAAAAATACTATTTAGGGATCAGAAAACCCTAGTTTGCTTTTGTCTTTGGCTTAAAAATACGAAAATTATTACCATTTCTGTTTGGGACTAAAACCGAAAATCCTTATAGCCAAAATTAAGGTCAGCCCTTCTGTTGAGCAGCAAATAAATTTCTATATTTCTTGCCTCGAGTTGCAAATATCTTTCAAATTTCAATTACTTAACATTAACGCAACGGATCTCAATTTTCAAACGTTTCAATATGGATTGAAAAGCTTGACAGGAACTTTACAAGCTTCACAGCAATAGACAGTGTTCAAGTGATCATATGTCAATCATTTGGAAATAAATGATCCGAACTTTATAATCACGGTAATTTATCAAAAGATTTGTCAAAAAATGTTTGCAGTTACCAACGTTCAAATTGTTGATTATAAAATTTTTTTTCCTTTTCAGGTAAAAATATCATTTTTAGAAACGGCAACATCTCTAATTATTTGAGAGAGAGAGAGAGAGAGAGAGAGAGAGAGAGAGAGAGAGAGAGAGAGAGAGAGAGAGAGAGAGAGAGAGAGAGAGAGAGAGAGAGAGAGAGAGAGAGAGAGAGAGAGAGAGAGAGAGAGAGAGAGAGAGAGAGTAGTAAAAGGAGAAAGAGAGAGAGAGAGAGAGAGAGAGAGAGAGAGAGAGAGAGAGAGAGAGAGAGAGAGAGAGAGAGAGAGAGAGAGAGAGAGAGAAGGAAAAAAATCTAAAAATTAAAAACCATTAAAGGGGTGAAAATAAAAAACAATTTTACCTCCAGGTTTATTTTAAGTAAATTTCATCAAAAAAGAGTAAATACCACAAAATTTTTTCATAATTTTTTTTTGCCCCCATAATATATATATATATATATATATATATATATATATATATATATATATATATATATATATATATATATATATAAATATATATATATATATATATATATATAGTATATATATATATATATATATATATATATATATATTTTTGCCTATATATATATATATATATATATATATATAT
>JABUQX010111626.1:0-5000 GCA_015478945.1 Trachelipus rathkii | reverse complement strand
TTTACGGAAAACTAATTCAGCAGAAATAGCAGAAAATTTTATAAAAACTTTATAAAATTTATAAGTTTTATAAAATTTATAAATTTTATAAAATTTTATAAAATTTTATTTTATAAAATTTTATTTTATAAAATAATAAAAAAAAAAAATCGGTTTGTAAAATTGACATTTTAGCTAATGAAATACTATTATTTTATTGAAAATTTCAATTTATTTTCAACATTCTTATTTTGGTGAAGCTACATATTGAAATATAACAATGCCTGCTACTCGCTACACTTGTTCTAGCTGCAATATCAGCCGTTGGTATTCAGATTTCAAAGAAAATACTCTGGCTAATAAATTCTCTATTTGTTACTTCTGTAGCTTTGAGAATTGTATTAAAAATATTCTGACTGATATTAATGAAATAAAGAATGTTATTGGTGAATTTATTGCTAATAAAGACAAAGAAAATAACAAGGAAAACAAGTTTATGAAGGTCTCTAATGGATGTAAACCTAAATTGAGGCCTGAATTTAGAGTTCCCGTTTCAAATCCCTTTTCCCTTCTGGAGGTTGAAGGGTGTGAATCGGAGACTCTTTATATTGTTACTCTATAAGTGCAGAATATGAATGAAGAATTCGTGAAGCGCAACCCTACAAAATGGAAATGTAAAATGGTTTCTGAGGGAACAATATCGGTCTTTGATAAATCCCTTAAGGATTTACAAATCAAAGACAATAGCCTAGCGTGTGTCATGATTGGGTCGCAAGATGTGTATGAAAAGGAAAATACGACAAATGACCTAATCGGCAAATATAGAATTCTAATTAAATATTTGAAAGAAAGATCAGGTAATATTTTATGTTTAAGAAATTTGCCTCGTTGTTTAATGGGACTAAGAGTTTCCAACAGAACAATTTTTTTCAACACAAGACTGGATGAAATTTGAAGGGCAGAAAAGTCTCTTTTGCTAATCTTTGAGGTAGCTTTGATGGTCAGAATAATTTATACAGAAAAGACGGGATTCATTCAAATGATGTTGGTTACGCGCAATTAGGTCGACTATTGAACACTGAGGTCACAAAAATGCATAATTAGATAAACTGTAGCAAACAGTTTTTTCAGAAAGATCAAAATCCCCGTTCAACACTTGCGAAATGAAAGCTATGTCTTTCAACGCAAGAAGCATTCGTAGCAAAGCAAATGAATTTAAAGCTATTGTTTACACAGAAAACTACGATATAGTTATAATCACTGAAACATGGGTCAACTTTAAAGATCGTGATTTTATTTCAGAATTTCAAATTAATGATTGTAATTTATTTTCCAAAGATAGAAACAATAATAAGGAAGTGGGAGGCGTTGTGATTTATATTAAAGATATATATCAAACTACTCAGCTAGAACTAGCTGATATTTATGAAATAGATATCATTGGAATTAAAATAGAAACATTGTATGTAAATTTGAATTTAATAAATATTTATCCTCAACCGTCCTCACAATCGGCAATAGATGTAGCTTTGTATACCAAATTAAGTAAAATTTCAAAAGGGCATACAATAATTGTAGTAGACTTTAACTGTCCAAATAGTAACCATAAATTACTTGATATAGATCCCGAAGGAAATTGATTACTAAAGCTCTTAGGAGATAATTTCCTTTTTCAAATAATTCATTGCACAACAAGAGAAAACAATATTTTAGACCTACTAATAATGAGTCATTTGAACTTCGTAAGAAATTTTCAGGTTATAGAACATGTTGGTAAAAGTGTTCATAACATGATTAAATTTACCGTTAATATTTAAAACAAAATACATAGCAATTACTTAAAAATTCCTGATTTTAAGAACGCAAATTTTAATGGCTTTAAAGAGAGCTTATCAATATATGATTGGTATGAAATATTAACATGCAATGCAAATACAATGTGGGATACGTTTCTACAAATATTTAAAGAAAAAGTAAAAGTTTTTGTTCCATATAAAATGAAACGAACTTTACCAAGTTCAAAACCAAGATGATGAAGCAATGAAATTAAAGATTCTTTAAATAATAGAAATAGGGTTTATAAACTTTGGAAGTCTTCTCCCTCAGTAGAAAACAATAATAATTAAAACGTTTGGCATCGAAACTGCAAAAGACTAATTAGATGCTATAAAAGAAACTATGAAATTAATATTGCCCAGGAGAGTAAAATTAATCCTAAAAAGTTTTACAATTACTTCAATAATAAAACTTCCATTAAGGAATCAATTGGACAACTATTGGACAATAAAGGAAACCTAACGTCGAACAATGCCGATGTGGCAAAACATTTTAAATAAGTTTTTCTCCTCAGAATTTACGGAAGAAAATCTAGATAATGTTCCTAACATGAAAAACGTACGGGAATTTTAGAAGAAGTTGATAAGCTATTAATAAAAAAATCACCTAAACCAGATGGATTTTATCCGATGCATTTAAAAAATTTGAAAGATATGTTGGTAAAACCTCTGACGATGCTTTTCAATAAGTTTTTACAAGAAAGGTGTTAGTACCGCATAATTTCAGACTTCTAAATATAACTTCTAATTTCAAAAAAGGAGATCGTAAGCTCCCGAATAATTATAGACCAATTACCTTAACCTCTATAATTGGCAAAAGTTTTTGAAGCAATACTAACTAATAGATTAGTTGCACATCTTGAAGATAATGGATTGCTTAAGAATTCCCAACACGGTTTTAGAAATGTATCATGCTTAGCAAATTTACTAGATTTTTTTAATGTGGTTATTAACGATGTAGATAATTACAAACATTTTGATGTCATTTATTTAGATTTTCAAAAGGCATTCGATACCGTCCCTCATCAAAGATTATTGGAAAAGCTAAGAGCTCACCGTATTCGAGGAAGGCATTTTAAATTGGATTAAAAATTGGTTATTGGACCGACGACAACGAGTTGTTTTCAATGGTTAGTGCTCAGAATTGGCTGATGTTATTGGTGTTGAACACCCAAGAATCTGTTCTGGGTCCAATATTGTTTATTATATATGTAAATGACATAAATGATGATATTTTAAGCAATACCTCGAAATTTGCTGATGACTCGAAACTTAGAAATCGCATAAATTGTGAAAAGCTTATCAATCACTCATGAGCGATCTGAATAAGATTGTAAAGTCGTCAAAAACGTAGCAAATGAAATTTAATACCGATAAATGTAAGGTTATACAATTTTGGAAGTAGGAACAATGAATATGATTACAAAATAGATTTTTTTTTTTTAAAAGTTGTCTGTTAGGCAAAGGGATCTTGTACTATTTATTTGACAATGGATTAAAGTTTTAGTTGTAACAATGTTCTGAAGCTGTTAAAAAAGCAAAAAAAAGCTCTAGGGGATTTATATGCCAGAAACTTCGAAATAAATCCTAAAAACATACCTTCCTCTCTATAAAACATTAAGAATAGTTTAGACCTCATTCTTGGAATACGCAGTTGACAGTTGTTGAGAGCCCCATACCTCAAAAAAGACATAGAAAAAAATTGAAAGGAATTCAAAGAAGGCAACCCAAATTAATTCCCTGAATTAGAGTGTAAATCATTATGAGCAACCGACTACGTGAATTAGAATATCCATCTTTAGGACGAGAAGATTTTAGAGAAACCTTGAAAGAAGCATTCAGAAATTACTAAATAAATTTGACAATGTCGATCAGGCAATTCTAGATATGAATTTTAATGGACTGTAACACGAAGTATATGGGGCATAAAACTGTGTCATAAACGATTTTCAAACAAATATAGCAAAGAATTTTCTTCACTTACGATGTAATTGAGAAGTTGGAATAGTCTCTCTTATGAAATTTAGTGAACAGCGGCGCAACATCGATGTTATTTCGAAGAAAAAGTTAGCATAAACAACTAAGGAAAATTGGTCTGTGAACTTCAGCACTTATACCGAATCTTACTTTATTTAAACACTATAGAATTAGATAAGTTGAAATCAAACGAGGACTATGAGATCATTGATAATGTTAAACAAAAAGTTTTTAAAACCATTTCTTAGAAGAATTTGGGCGCCAACACCATTACTATTGGAAGGCAGTTTTAAGGTTTACCGCGCTTAGAGGTAAATTTTACCGCTCAATTATGTGTAATACCGCTGTTCTAGCGCTCTAAGTCGTGTGGTCGCATTGATCACATTAACATCTTAATTTTGGAATAACAGTTTTGCTGCTCACCGCTTAGAGGTTATTTCTAACGTTCTAAGCCCGTGACATCATCGATCACATTATCAAAATATTTTGATTTAACAATTTTTGATGTCTCACCAGCTAGAGGTGTTTATTTTCATCAACTTCTTAAGCCGGTGAACCTATCGGAGCTAACACTATCGTCTTAATTTGTAATAACAGTTTTTGATGTCCACCACTTAGAGGGTTATTCTTAACATTCTAAGCCGGTGACATCTATACGATCACACTACAATTAATTATTTTGTTAAAACAGTTTTCGGGGTGTTCCACCGTACTTTGGAGGGATGATAGATGTATAACGCTCTTAAGCGGGTGTCTTGACTCTATTCCCCTCAGACTAGGCCTTGAGTTGGACTGAAAGTCTTTTGCTAGTCACGCCGGTTCTTGTAGTTGCTGCTTAGTTCTGTAGTTCTTTTCTTCTTCAGATTTCTTCTTTACTTCGTTTTTCTTCTCCAATCTCTTCTTTCTATCTTTCTGTCTTTTCTTCTTCTTTGTTCTTCTTCTTCTTCTCATTGTTCTCTTCTTCTTTCTTTCTTCTTCTCTTCTTTCTTCTTATGCGTTCTAGATCTTCCTTTCTTCTTCTTCTGCTTTTTTATTATCTTCGCTCCTTGTATGCTCTTTTTTTATTCTCTCTTTCTTCATTCGTTTCTTTTTTCTTTTTCAGATCCTTGTTGTAGGCAACTCGTGGGTGCGCGAAATTTATCATCATCTACCATCATTCATTCGCAATCGTCATTCATCATCATCCATCATCTTCTCTTCTTCTTTTCT
>JABUQX010111625.1:0-13808 GCA_015478945.1 Trachelipus rathkii | reverse complement strand
CATTGTTTTCCTCCACCAGGTGACTCATGTCCGGGGAGTTCGTTCGTTTAACGGAGGTGGCATTGATTTGTTTTCCTGGTTTCCAATGTGACAGTGGTCTACCTCACCGGATATATAATCTATTACTTCCGGAGAATCGACATACCTTACTTGGTTTCGTCCGAAGTATGGAGCCTGTTGACCATTCATATAAGTTTTACTAGGGAAATTTTTTTTTATGGCCCCAGAGGAATTCCCAGTCGTTGCTGTTCTAGCATATGTGTCATCCCGTCGTTGATTATCATCTCTGGATGAATTTCTATATGTACATTTAATACCTGGGTGAGGTTCTCTACAAAATGGACATTCAATCCGATATTTATTCCTAGGAGATGTTTGTGAAGAAAGATAAGACCGGCACTCAGCCCTTCGATGGCCCTTCTTACAAAAGTTACAAATACCCAGGTATTTGTAGCATTCACTCATGGTGTGACCCCTCTTCACACAATACTTACAAATGAGGTTCCGTTTGTCATCCGCATCAGACCGGCGGTTATTATCTTGAAACGGTTTGTTGCGTGGTAGAGAACGATCATATTTAGACTGTTTATCCCAGTCTCCTCGACCGCCTGATACCTTTTCATCCGAACTGGTCTTGAATGATTTACCAGCATCATAATTGTTCTTAGATATTTGCATCCGATCGTCTTCTTTTTCCTCAAAACTTCTGGCCAACTAAGACCTACGGTATTGATCTGTATTACGGAATCAATCGTTTCATTTAAGTTTTCTTGATTTTTTTCTGGCTTACTGTAATAGCTCTTGTTTTCATAACCATCCAGATTAGGATAAGCTTCATTATCGCTTTCCAATGAATCTACAAATCCAACAATTTTTCTCCACAGAACTCTACCTCTGCCCTCCATTTTCTGCATTTTTATATGTTCTCTGACACTCTTTTCGATGGCTGGAGGTAAACTGCACAGAAATGCGGCTCTAAATATGTCATGTTCACTCATGTCTTGTCCATGGTATGCTTTCCTAGCTAGCCTTTCTACCCGTAGAGCAAACATACGGATAGATTCACCACGGTTTCTGCGTGCAGAATGGTACGCTTGAATCTTGTACTCATCCTTTAATTCTTCTTCATCCTCATACCATCGAATTAGAGTGTTTCGAACAGAGAAGTAATTTCTATCTTCTTTTATCAATAGCTTATACAACTGGAGGAACTTTCCCTCCAATTGTCGGCCCAATAATCGTAACCACTGATGAGGAGCATTTGGGTAGTGCAATGTACAATAGGCCTCGAAATCACCCAAGTACACTATAAAATCTTGCTCAGCCTCGTACTTAAATTTCCCCGGGTCCACAACCTTTAATCGTTGAGAATTCTTCAGTATTTGTGTTAACAGGCTAATAGCATCTGTTAACATATCCAGTTGTGAAATTTGTGGACCTTAATATTCGAGGAATTGTCAGTATCATCTGATTCTTCTATATGTTTGAGTTTTGAGGTAGTTTGGATGCACCCGGATTATTGTGGGTGCGTTGCAATTAGTCTATCTCTAACATTGTAGTGTCTTCTGTTTGATCGATAACAGATCATACATTATCATCATATTCATGGAGAATGGATCCTCTTCACTGTAAGTAGAGTATGATACTGTCTCTCCTACCATCGGATCTCTTGAAACTGCGTCGCCATCTGATCCAGTCGATGACGTTCTCCCCAGACCGCCCACAGTGGAATCATTTCATCATTATCAACATAAATCTATTCGACCTTTCCCGCATCAAAGACCGAGGTAATTTGCGTCGACTCAAAATGGTGGTTTGACATCTATTGGGCTACAGCTGAACTCATCCTTCGTGTTAGGATCCAGATCGATAACGGGTATCTTATCATGAAAAAAGTCAGAAGCGGTGATCTATCATATTTCATACGGTCTGATATCCTGAGCAGTATTGTCATCCTGATGTGAGAGAATCACCTGTCGTCCTTTATCAATCCTGGTCTTGCCGCGATACCCTTGTTTTACATGGAACATTCAGTTCCGAATCAAATTGTTTGCTTTACCGGAGACGCTATTTGTGGTCATGGGAAAAAATTCTGGATACTACCAGTTATGGTTATTCTCGAACCCGAGCATCATGAATCCTTTTCTGTGTCCATAACTTGGGACTTTGGTGGATCCAGCCTCTTGGGTTTTCCTTAAACTATTTTCTAAATTTTCTATATCTTTTTTTCATCCAAGCCCAATAAAGTCGACAATATACCGGCTCAGACATTAATTGATCAGGGACTGACAACCCGTCCCTTCCTTCTTTTTCTTCAGTGTTTACATCGCCTTGAATGACGAGGTCTGTAGTTTTCATTCCTGTTCCTGTTTCTTTTTCTCTTCCTTGTTTTATAAATCCAGTCTTCTGTATATCTGTAGATAATTCCAGGTCCAAGTTATCCTGGTCATTTTTTTCAGACATTTTATCTAAAATCTCTGATTGTTTATCCATTTTTAACATTCGATAATTACTTTTTATTGTATTTATAATCAATCAATCACACCTAAAATCATAATAACGTTGAATAGATGTGTGAGCAAAAGGTTCCACAAAACCAAGTTCGTGCGACTGACGGAACCTGAGGAAACTGTTCTTCCAGTCCCATGTTCAGAGGCTGCCACTTTATCTAGTGCTATGTTACGGTGCGCAACAATGTGCTCACAAATTCTGACAAACTAACATACTGGTTACAAAATTAAAGAAAAGTTAAAGAATCGTTTAAAATCGGGAACAAAATTACCTTGCTCCTGCGTTGTAGATGGCTATTAAGTTTCCGTCATCAATCCTGGAATGTGTTTGCTTCAAACATATGTGAGGGCGGTTTTCTGAATCGAATGAGCAGTACTAAGCGTTCGCCTGCCTCTGCTGTTAATTTGCACTGGCGAACTCAGCTCCTATGCCCAAGCAGCGACTCCTTTCTTGCATCACGACTTCAGGCTTCACTTGCAACCTCTAGATTCTTCCTCTATTACCTATAACTCTCCTAATCAATGTTGAATAACATTTTGGACGTTCGGATAATAAAAGAGAGGCTTCATCAACTTATTTAATAACAATAATTCAATAATGTAGAAGATTTTGATCTTGATTTACTGATCAATCACTTATTCAGATGGATAGCCCTGCGATGATTCTTTAACAATATTATGACCGGGTTTGTATATTCATCTTTGAAGAATTAGATCTAGACCCGTGTAACCGTGTTGTGTAAGGTACTAGGTGCTCAAATGAATCTAATGTGACTTAACTTAAATTACTATATCTTGATTTTCATTTATTTCTGTTTTTCCCAAAATCTGGAATCTTCGGTATTCGATCAGTAGATTGTTGGTCTTCAACGTGACTTCTCAAGGTATAATTTAATAGTAGGTTGAATATGAAGATCCTTTCCAATCCAGGACTCAAAATATGAAAGTTAAATGGACACACGATATGGAACGTCAATTGGTCCCGAAAGATGGAGCATCAATCTGTCCCGCCATATGGACCTCAATTGGTCCCAAAATATGGAGAGGCAATTGGTCCCGCGATATGGAGCCCTGTATTAGTACATACATTAGTCTCTTGTTCATTTATCAATTCATCTTCAATTATTAATTCATCTTATTTTTCAGGTACTCACCCTTCCTGTTTATAGGATGACTGTGAGGGGCGTCTTGTATACACGGATCCAACGGGTTGTTCCACATAAAAAGTTCTGCAGGATATGAAATGCTTATTATTTATCTTTTTGTTTATTTTTACCATTATCTTTTTATAGACTATTCACTCTTGATTACCCACCTAGATTGGTATGATGAATATCTTCGTTTCTTCTGTTGTGAATGGAGATTTCTTCTGACTATTGTAGTTGTAATCTTCTGTTTACTTTGTTTATTTTTTATTTTGTCTCAACAGTTTACACGTGAGTATTATTAAATAAAACGTATTACAAGTAAGATCTATATTTACATTATCAATTTATAACTTATTTTCTCTCTCATTCAGCATTTACTGAAAATAAAATTAGCATTAGTATTAAGTTCATTTTCCATATGTTGTATATAACAAAGTATATAAATATCTCGTCGTTTCTTCGTGCTCGCCTCCAACTGGACCAACAGCTGAATGCCAAAGCAGAAATTTGTCTTCTTGCGTCACCCTTCTCACATATATTATATATATAGTATATATATATATATATATATATATATATATATATAGTATATAATTATATATATTACTATATATATATATATATACGGGTAACTAATATATAGAATATAATATATATAATATATATATATATATATATTATATATAAAATATATATAATATATATTATATTAGTTGAGTTCCCGCGTTCCTAATAGCAATACCAATACTCTCATTCATGCTACTGCAAAAACCAACATGGAAATCAGCAAAATACCAATACAATACGCACTATTAATGATTGTTATATTGTAAAATTATTTTATGTATGAAAAAGAACCAATTATAGGGCACTTGAAAACTTACAAAAAAACAACGATATAGTAATTACAAGAAGCGATAAGAGAAAACTTAACTTGGTTGCAGGTCAGTGAGACGATTATGCATAATAAAAATTATATTTCCAATTCATACTTAATAAAAAGAACAAAGCTCTCCTTTTATGATAAAAGAAACTTTACTTTTAAACAGGAAAAAAGTATTACATTCACACATATTGACTGAAAAAGTCACTATTAACTTATCATAAAACTTGAGTATCAATATTTCGTAATCCAGTAAAGAACCTTTCTTATTTAACAGAATCAACTAAAAACTCGTAATTTTTAAAAATAAAGATTTATATTTTATTACAATTTTAATAATTCACAATCGGATTAATTACACTTGGCCTATCAAGAAAGATCCCGAATAGGCCTGATGCGGCTTCTTTTATAATAGAGATACGAAACTTCGAGAATATTCTCAAACTAAAGAATGACTCAAGAAAATGCAGCTGGAGTTTGTATATAGCATCAACATTTTGTCACTTTGCCCTTTTTTTTTTTTCTTAATTACACCATGTATAAGACTGAACAGAATGCACACATTTGGACAAATACCAATACCTGTTGCTAAATGCCAGTACCCTTTGGAGCCAATACCAATACCCGGAAAATACCAATACCAATACGAATACTTTGGCACATCCCTAATTTATAAATAATACTAAATATATATATATAGATATAATATATAATAAATTATATATATCATATATATACATATATATTGCATACTATTAATACTATATTATATATATATTCTATATAAGGGCACCAATAATCTATGGAGATCTAAGTAGCATGTTTACAAATTGACACAGAACCGGCGCTGTTGTTGTCGCCTACAATGACTCATTGCTTAACATTCGTCACATTCTGAGACTACTTTTCACTTCCTTTCTTTCCTTGGTACACACTCGTGCTTTTCTTCTGACTCTAGCTCTGCCACCGGCACCTGCCTCCGGCTCAGTGCTCCAGCTTTGGCTTATTTGCTCCATCATATGAGACTTCTTTTTCTTTCATGTTCCTTCCTTAATCTCCTCTGTTCATTGAACTGCTGTGCTTTTCAATGGGTCCTCCTGCATCTTGAGGGTTTTGAAAACCTCAAATTCGGAATCTATATTTTCTTTGAAAACATAGAAATTAACACCAATATTAATGTGCTAAGGACATGTTTACAAACTCAGATACTGCTACTCGGTGCAGACCGGGACACCTACATGACTCTATATTGCTCCAGCCTAATGAGCACTTCGATTTCCTTTTCCATGCTTCCCTCGTCACGTCTCTGTCATGTACTCAGTGCTTTCAGTTGTGGCCCCGTTCACAGGGGTCCTCAGGTTTATTTGAGGGTCTTGGAACCCTCAAATTCGAGATCTACAGCTTAAAAAACATATATAAAACGCCCTCATTTGTCTTGGAGCCAGGAATTTCAATCTAGCTTTCGGATTCAGGCTCAGGCTCGAGCATCAGGTCATACAGCTCCTACACTTAAGACTTAACAACAAAGTTTCTAAACCTTCACCCTCTCGAATGCACTCATCAAAATTTCCATCCATCTACGAGCATTAACAGTATTTGGGGGTTTCTCAATCCCCCCTAACCATGAACGGGTTGACCAATCAACTCGAGAAACCACGGTATCGACTCGAAACATCAGAAAACCCGCCCATAGTAAACACACCAAACACGGCCCTACAACAACAAAAAAACAAAAAACAAAGAAGTATTTTCAAAAGTTGCTAAGGGTGCCAGATTTTAAATCTATTAAACTCAAAGTGGACATCCTCTTTTCACGGGGGAATTGTAGCTACTTCATAGTACTGATCAACAGTAAAAAAAAAAAAAAAAAAAAAAATTGATTTGCATTTTTTTTTAAAAAAAATATTTTTATTAAAAAAAAAAAGTTCTCTGCAGCAATATAAGTTTGAAACAACCGATTTCAAAAAGGGTATATCATTGGGTTAACAAAAAAAAATATAATCCTTAAAAAAAACTGCATCCAAAATATCTTGTAACCGCTTCCAGAGCATACAGCACTTTAAACTTTTGAAAAAAGCAAAAATTGAAAAAATGGGTCACAGGAAGCCATCTTTGGTGGCCTGTATCTTGGGCCCAGAAATATTTTCAGGCAAAACAAAAAAATACGGGTATCTTAATTTTTTCCTGAAATTGTTAACATATGTCAAACTCAAAAACATCTGAGGACTGATGAGGTAAACCCCCCTGCCGAATTGACTATGAATCTACCATATATATATATATATATATATATATAATATATATATATATATATATAATAGTACCTATATATATATACTATACAGATATAATATATAGTATATATATATATTATATATATATATATAATTAATATACATCATATATTATATATATAACATTTTCTACATTTTTTCTCACTTTGATGAGAAATAATAGGAACAAAACAAATAATTCTTGTTATGTGTCGAGATAGTGTTTAGAAATGTTGATCATAAGAAGTGGTAGAGAATAAAAGAGAGCTCACATCACTATTCAAGCATTCTACATATTTGACCCTTGTTCAAGCAGGAACTTTCATTATAAAAAATAAATTATTATGGCAAAAGTTGTTTTACTTCAAATATAAACTAATTCTTATTTATTAATTTCACACTTTCTTGTTAAAAATCTATTTCTAAAATTTATTGCAGATTATAAATATATTTGTTTCAGTGTAGCTGTTGCCGTTCTCTTGTTACATGATGTCTGCTTTAGACAGGCTGACCTATATATATATAGCTATTATAATATATTAACTATATATATATATACAATATAGAATTAAATTTACTCCCCTCTATATATATATATATATATATAATATATATATATAATAATATATATAAATATATTAGTATATATATATATTCTGGTGGGCCAGAATACAGAGACCTACTTAATTCCACCAGAGTTGTGGAAAACTCCCGAGGCAGATCCAATTTAATGGCCGACATGCTGTTTGAAAGCGTGTAAGTCATAGGTAGTTGTGAAAATAGATAAGGGAGTGTGTTCCAGATCTTACCAATGGAGTTTAAGTAAGATTAAGCATATAGGTTAGGTCTGGAGTTGGAAAAGAGAAAGAGAAAGTGTGAGGGAGGGGGATGTTTCACAATGGAGGAGAAAATGAAACTGAAGAGTTCAGAGAAGCAGTGTTCGTTGTAATAGCGATATAATAAAGAGAATGACACAACAATACGACTGGTAGAAAAAAACTGGAGAGAGTTAATGAGAGCAGGAGAGTTAATAAGACGAAAAACCATAGACTCCACCTTTTCAAGTGTGGCATTAATAAATTCTGAAGGTGCCTCAGAACACCCAACCTCTTAGAAACTTGTTATATATATATATATATATATATATATAGATATATATAATTGCTTATCAATTTTTATTAAAAACTTAATTAATTATTTATTATTTTTATAAAATTTAATTTTAAAAGTATATATATATATAGAATATTATATGATATATATATATAATATATCCAAATGTATTTATACTTTGTTTATAGATAAGTATATATAGACTCTGCGTAAAATTATCCTGGAACAATAGAATTAGTGACAAGAGCACAATACAATGGGAACTTTGTGAGACATTACCCTCCGTCCCCCAGCACTAGTATGTGCCATTTGTCATAATATAAAGAGATGCTTTTGATCGTTTTTTCTCTTACCCCTCATTTTTCAAATTTTCTATAAATCTCTACAATATTATGCCCTCCTCTATCGCAATTCTGATCTTATAAAGTATAGATCATAATAATATATATAGTAATATATATATTTATATACTATTATATATATAGTTAATAATATATATATATATTACTATATAATAAAATAATATATAGATTTATTATATGATTTAGGAATTGGCAATAATCACTAATTTAGTGATTATGGAAAATCAAAACTGGATTTTATTAAAATCAAAATCAAAATCATTCAAAAGCCGTGTGAATTTTTATTGGTATTCAAAAATCACTTCAAAGTGCGCAGAGATGTAACTGTTACATGATTAAAGGATTTTCAAAAATCACTCTACAAAATCATTTAATTAAAAATTAGTACATACCATATAATATAATATATATAAAGTAATATAGATATATATAGAAATAAATTAAATATATATATATCATATATAGTATTAAGATATTATATATATTATATAATTAATAATTAAATAATATATAATAGTTAAAGTGATAGATATTATATATATAACACTGCGTAGTAGTTATGTATATAACTATAATATATAATAATTCATGATATATATATAATCAATTATATAAAAGTAATATAATAAATATATGAGTTAGTAATATAATTAGATAATGATATATATAGTATATATATATATATATACTACCGAAAAGGATAATATTATATATACACCGAAAGGTATATAAAAACGTATAAAGGTAAGTATATAATAATATAATAGTAATAATAATAGAATATCTATTAGAGTAAAGCTAGAATCAGTAAGGCTACTCAAGAAATAAAGTAATATAGTATGTATAATATATAATACCCAAAATGCCAGTGTAAAAATATATAGAATAATATAGATATATATATATATAATTATATAAAGAAAATATAGATATACTACGAAGCAGGCTAATAAGTATATAAGTAGATACAGGATAATACCATAATAGTACTATACCTGATAGTATATAATATAGTATGAGTAATATATATATATATATAACCATAGAAACCCCGTAAGAATATATTATTCCTATTACATATTATAATACCTATATTTATTCTTCAATGTGCATTTACAAATGAATTTTTATATTCAAGCCATGAAGGTTATAGAATAACGCAATCTACTCGATAATTCTTTATTCGTAGTGATACTACTCGATCTGGGTCCTAAAAAAAAAAAAATTTGAAAAATAGACGATAAACAACAAAAAATTACCAAAAAAAAAATAAATATATCGTGCTTTAAAAAAATATATATAAAACTTAAATTTATTACAATCGCATGTGTGTGTATATATATATATATATATATATATATAATATATATATATATATATATAATTACATAAATAAGGCATACATGGAAAACATAAAAAAAAAAATGGTACGATAGAAAGGTATAAACAGCATTAATAAACAGAAAAAATCATATATGGCAAAACATCTAAAATCATAAAAAAAATTTCAAAACATCCAATAGACCATAAATACCAGGTCTGTAATTTAAAACTCTAACAAAAATCAGTTGAATATGTGTGGTTCTACCACGGAAAAAAAATGTACCATGAAATCTTCAAAATTTTAAAAATAAAAGTAATATCAAAAAGATGCGCACAACCTTATACCTAATATGTAAATTTGATCAAAGAGACTACTAAATTTTTCAAACCGATCTTCCTCGGCGCACAAAGGAATGTAACCAAATTTCATAATATGTATCGAGAAAAAAAAACTTCGATACTAATATTAAGATTTAATTTTAGGAAGAGAATAAAATTTTTATATCGAAAATTTTAAAGTCTCAAGGAGAAAAAAAATCGTCTCAGGGGGGTGTGCGACCTAATCGTTTTTTCACTTCCAAAAAAATTTTTTTTGTTTATTTGGAAGTGTACTTAATAAAAAAAGAAATTTAGCTAAAATAAATATAGTTTCCCGATACTAATATTAAAATTAAATTGTAGGAAGAAAATAAAATCTTGGTATATAAAATTTTAAAGTCTTTGAAGAGGAAAAAAAATCGTCTCAGAGGGGTGTGCGACGAAACAGTTTTTCACTTCCAAATAAATTTTTTGTTTATTTGGAAGTGTAGTAAATATAAAAAAAATTAAACTAAAATAAATATGGTTTCCCGATACTAATATTCAAATTAAATTGTAGGAAGAGAATAAAATTATGGTATATAAAATTTTAAAGTCTTCGAAGAGGAAAAAAAAATCGTCTCAGAGGGGTGTGCGACGAAACAGTTTTTCACTTCCAAATAAATTTTTTGTTTATTTGGAAGTGTAGTAAATATAAAAAAATTAAACTAAAATAATATTTTTCCTTTATCAAATTTCTTACAGCGTGTTTCTATTTTTACTATTATTCATTATTATTATTATTTCTGTAACATTACTATTATTATTTTTAGTAATACAAATGGAGATACCGTAAAAATTTTAAAAAGATCGTTATCATAATAAATGCTACCACTACCATCCAAATCCTTAGTGTAGTTATTATTTCTCTTATTGAAATTAAATTTTTTTTTCAAATTTACCTCATCCAACTTTTCCTAACAGATATCGTGGTCCCTAAGTTTTGTTGTAAAACAAATGCTAAAAAAAATTTGTGTAATATGGTTTTGTTATGTAATTCGTTTATTTAGAAGATGTACGTGGGGTCTGTGACCAGTAGGAACGTCGACCGGGGCCCCCCTTTGGGCCAACCCCGGCCCCGCCAAAAATCAGGAAACCGGGTTTTCTGTCAAGTTAACTGTAAATTTACACTAAATAATAAAGGGTAAATCAAACAAAATAAAAAAATATATTTTAATTCCATTACTCCTTTGTTATAAATTGATGCAAAATATATAAACATACCTAAATATAATCAACTTTTTTTTGGTATTTACTATGATTTCAAATTAAAATTGAGGCCAAATTATAATTTCTCCGAGTTTTTTACATAAAAATATTCGAAATTTAATATATCAAACGAATTCGGAAAAGGAAATAAATATAATTGTTAAAATATTAATGTATATATTTATTTAAAGTAAATATCTTCAAGAAAATCAAATATTTCAAATCTCTTTAAATGATCAGCGCACCGCGTATATATATATATATATATATATATATATATATATATATATATATATATATAGAAGTATATATATATATATATATATATATATATATATATATATATATATATATATATATATATACTTTAGAGAGAAAGCCCTTGGATTCTTTTTTAGTGTTATACTTTACTGTCATTTTATTACTAAATGTACACAAATTAAAAACATTGTTAAAGACACTTTTTTAATGAAATAAATTTTAAAAAGGAAAGCTAATTTTTCGTCTACACGAGACCTCTTCAGGCTAAGGGATTGGATTTTTCTTGATCTTCATAAGTTCAAGTGTGTTTCAGTTGGTCTGCTTTTTTCTTCATGGTGTTGTTGAGATGTTTTCAGATATTCACTTTGTATAAAATCTATCTTAACTTCACCGGATGCTTATTGTAGTTGTTACTTATTATAAATGCAAAAGGATTCCATGATTTTTGCGATGGTTCGTGTTATTTTTGATCATCTTTATATTGTTGATATTGATAGAGTGGCCTGTGTTCCGCCTATGACTTGTTAAAGTTGAATTTATGCTGTCCTGGTGCAGGTCATCTGTATGTTGATCTTTCGTAAATCTATGGTTTCAATTTATATGTTTTGTTGTAAGTATTTAGATGAGAGATAGAGTTTAGGGTATCTTTTTGTTTTGGGGTTTGAGAATGTTTTTAAGGTGATGTTATTTGATGGAATGAGGATATTTTAGTAATATTTGTTTTAACGAATATAATGGTAACTGAGGGTAAAAAGGAGGTGCTGCTATTTTTCGGGGGAAAGGTGCTAGTACCTCTTTTTTGCTTTGTTAAATACTTTTGTGATGAAAACTCAGATAGTAAAGTATCTGTTGTAATGTAGATGATTTAGCTTCTGTGCTAGAAGAGAGATATATACTAAAGGTTAGAAATAGAGATGACAGAACAGCTTATTTTGTGTTTGGGAAATGATTAGATAGCCAATGTATATAGTTTGGTGCGAATGTTATTTTTCTATATATTAAATTGCAAGTAATTGTTGTTCCATGTGATTAAAATGAGGAAGGGATAGAGAAGAAGGCATTTCTATCGTGATAACAACCGAAGGATAATGAGTAATATAGCGAAACACTCATTAGGTTGTGTTAGAGGGAGACATGTTCAGTTATTCTATCTAATCCATAAACTATTGTTTAATAAAGGGCGATAAAATTCTGTTAGTTCCATATATGTTACTGAGTTTGGGAGACAGTGGGATCCCATACTAGGTCGAAAGTTTGTTTGTAATATTTGTTATTAAATGAAAGAAGGTGTTGTAACAAGATAGATTTACAGCTGTTGGTTAGTGAAATCAAGGCCAATTCTTTTCATATTGATAAATTTCTTCATTCTAATGGCAAATATTACAAACAAATTCTTCCTTATAAATCCTTTTGCATTTATAATAGTAACAACTACAAGAAGAATCCCGGTGTAAGATAGATTTTATACAAAATGAATATCTGAAACATCAAAATATTTCAACAACACCCTGAAGAAAAAACAACCAAACACACTTGAACTGATGAAAATCAAGAAAGAAATCCAGTCCTTAGCCTGAAGAGGTCTCAAGAAGAGACGAAAATTAGCTTTCCTTTTAAAATTTATTTCATTAAAAAAAAGTGTCTTTAACAATGTTTTTAATTTGTGTACATTTAGTAATAAAATGAAGTGAGAGTAAAGCATAATACTAAAAAAGAATCCAAGGGCTTCTTCTCTAAAGTAAATATATCACTACGACAAAGTAGTTCTTAATATATATATATATATATATATATATATATATATAGTATATATATATATATATATATATATATATATATATATATATATATATATATATATTTTATATATATCGTTTATCTACATTTTATATATAAATATATATAAATATATATATATATATATATTTAATACAACTCATTCTTCTAGAAAATCAATTATTTTCTAAAAATTTCTTTCGAAAATATTTATTTAATTGAATTAATTAAGTGTATTTTTTTATAATTTATATTATTAATTAATTGAAATTATATTTAATTTTCATCCTAAGTTTCAAGACTTTCAGTGTTTTTGACTTACATTTCTAATTTTAGCATGAAATAGTTCATTTAGAACTTGTAAGTAGGGTATGCGACCCTCAGATAAAGTCTACCTGAAATACGCTTTGGGTGAAGCCTATTTTAGGTAGTAGCAAAAACAAACTAAAAAAAATGAAAAAGAAAAATGGTTTCCTAGAAAGTATTAAATTTGAAACTAGTTATTTAGCTGGGATACTACCCAGAAAATGTTGTCTATAATAGTTTACTTCACTGCCCTGTGTATTAAAACTACACAATAAATTAGGCTGTAG
>JABUQX010111624.1:0-24382 GCA_015478945.1 Trachelipus rathkii | reverse complement strand
AGTTTTTTCCTTTTTAATTTCTAAATCAGATTTTTTCCTTTAAAGTCCCTCCAATCATATCATTCTTTAGTTTTTTGCAAACCTGATAAAGGCCTAGGGACAGTTATTCTAAATAGATCCGACTATATTGATTAGGTAACTAATGTTCTTTCCGACACATCAAAATTTAAGCTGCAAAAAGATATAGATCCTTTGAAACTATCATTAAAATTGGAAGAGTTGATGAGGTGAGTTTAAAGGATTTAAGGGAGTTTTTTTTTTTTTACGGGTTTTTTCAGCATTTTTGGGAAAAAAAAAAAAAAAAAAAAAAAGAAAAAAAAAAAAAAAAAAAAAAAAAAAATAATGGTTTTTATTGTTTATGCCAAATTTTTTCAAAAAAAAAAAGCAGAAGAGAATTTGTTATTTAAATTGTTTTTATTTAGGGGATGTCCTTTAAATTGGACACGTTTTTTTTAATTGAAAAAATTCAATATTTGCTTTAATATCCCAAATTCATTAGTTGTGGTGTGATTGTGTGGGGGGTTGTGGGAGGGTGGAGTGTTGTGATGGAAGGGGGAAGAGGATGATAAAGAAAAGGAAAACCTTGTTTTAATTAAAAAATTTTAACTTCTAAATTACGCTTTTCTTAAAATTTTCACATACAATAATTTTAGAGGAACTCTTAAAAGTACGGATTTTCCTAAATTAACATTTGAAATTATTTGGATAAATCTTAAAATTGAAGTTTTTACGGACGGTATTTTCAGCATTGAAAAAAAAAAAAATAATGTGTTTCATTGAATGCTATTTCAAAAAAAAAGCAGAGAAGGAATTATTAATATCTTTTCACGGTCATGCCTAAATTCTGGACGTTTTTTTATATGAAATTTCAATTTTTAAATTTTATATACCAAAAAATAATTTCATAGTGTGAAAACCTAGTTTTAGTAAAAAAGATTTTAAACTTCTCTCCTTCTTCTTAAAATATACGCTTTTCTTTAATTTTCCACATTTACAAACTTTTCAGGTAGAACTCTTAAAAAAAGATACGGCAGTTCTTTTTCAGCACAAATTCAATTTCAACAATTTAAAAAACATATATTGAGGATTAAATCTTAAAAATTGTTTATACGTTTTTATCTGTTTTTTTTTTACGGTATTTTTCGCGGCGTGAGATAGTTTGTGAATGCCAATAAACTATAATTTGAATAAAAAAAAAAAAATAATTTTAATGTGGGTGTTTCATATTTTTGAAAATCCGCCCCAATTTCACACAGAGGTGAATAAAAAAAAAAGAGGAAATTTATTAATTTAATTTGTTAAAATATCATGTTTGAATAACAGCGTTTTTTTTTTTAATGAAAAATTCAAATATTATGTTTTTTTTATATACCAAAATATTTCATTAGTTGTTAAGATTGATTTAAAAACCTTGTTTTTTTTTTAATTTTAAAAAATTCTTATTTCTTAATATAATTAACTATGGCCTTCACCGCGTTAAACTGTCAAATGGTATAGAAACTTTTTTAAAAAGTACGATTTTTCCCTAAAAATATTCAAAATTGAAAACCTTATAATTTACTAAGTTACTATTTAACGACGGTATTTTCAGCATTTACCTGAAAAAAAAATAATGTGATCATTGAAAAATGCAATTTATTCAAAAAAAGCTGAAAAGTGAATTATTAATAGTTTTAGGTGTCTAAATTGATGTTTTTAATGAAATTAAATTATTTGTTTATTTTATATACCAAATATTTTCATTAGTTGTGAAAAACCTGTTGTTTTTAATAAAAATTTTAACTTCAAAATTACGCTTTTTTCTTAAATTTTCACATATAAATTTAAGAACTTTAAAAGTACGATTTTTTCCATAAATTTCAACATTTGAAAAATTATTTGGTTAAATCTTAAAAATTGAGTTTTTTTTTTTGTATATTACGCATTTTGAAAAAAAAATAATGTGTTTCATTAAATGCAATTTCAAAAAAGCAGAAAAAAAGAAGGGGAATTTATTAATTGTCTTTAGGTGTTCTTAAATTGAACCGGTTTTTTTATGAAATTTCAATATTTGTTTTTATATACCAAATTTTCATTAGTTTGTGAAAACCCTGTTTTAATAAAAATTTTAACTTCTAAAATTACGCTTTTTTTTTTACTTTAAATTTTAAACATTACCAAATTCTAAGGAACTCTTAAAAGGTAAAATTAAATTCCAAACCACGTACGTACCAAGTTATAAGAGCTTACAATCTTATCTGCTTTAATAAAAAATTTTCTCTGTAATAAAAAATATTTTTAAGATCTAAATTAGTAAAGTCTTGTTTTATGTTTTTTTTAAAAGGACCCACAATCCAGATTATAGCTGCGCTCTACTTGCTTAGAAAATGCTTTTTAAAAAACAAATCTATAAATAAATTCCCAAACCCCGAAGGTGCAAAAGTAAAAACAGAGTAAAATTAAAGCTTCTTTAATTAACAAAATTTTCAAAAAAAAAAAACTCCATTTATTTTTTAAAAAAATTGTAGCGACCTTATTAGGGTCAATAAATTGAAACGTCTAACATCAAGATATGTAGGCACTCTTATGTAGGACTTGCTATATGATATTAAATTCTAAATAAATTCCCAAACACCGTAGGTACCAAGTTACAAGAATTAAATTATTGATTTTTATTTCAATTTTCCGAAATTTTTTCTCAATTCTTAACTTTTTAAACGACTTAACTTAAATTATGTCTTAAAATGAGCCGGCCTACATGCAGATATGTTGGCTCTCTTACATGTGAGATGACCATAAAACCAAATGGAAAATAAAAATTCCCAAACCACGTACTTACCATAGTTAAAAGAGCTACAAATCTTTCGTTTTCACACAGTTCGTCTATTAATGCATTATTTTTTTAAACTTTTTAACGATCTAATATTGTTCTATGTTTTAAAACGGCCCACATCCAGATATGCTGTCTTTCTTGCTTAGGAAATGCTTTATTATAAAATACAAATTATAAAATAAAATTTCCAAACCCTAGGTGGCAAAGGTAAATGAAGGTAAAAAAAGCCTTCTTTAATCAAATTTCCCCCCCCCCCCAAAAAAACATATTTTTAAAACATATTTAAGCGACCTAATTAAGGTGCATTAAAATGAAACGGCTCACATTAAGATATGTTGGCTCTCTTATTATGGACGTTATATGAAATAAATTCTAAATAAGTTACCAAACCACCGTAGGTACAAAGTTTACAAAAGTTACAATCTTGTTCTATTATCTCACAATTTTCCGATATTCTCCTCAATTGCTATAAGCCTCCACACGAGAATTTGAAATTCTGCTTTAAAATTGAGCCGGCTAGATCCAGATATTGTCGCGCGCTCCTCTTACAAATGAGACTGCTTTATAAAACAAATGTAAAAATTAAAATTCGTAAAACCACGTATGTACCAAGTTTTAAGAGCTACAATCTTGCTGCTTTAATAAAATTTTTCGAAAGAATGCATTATTTTTTTTTAATTTTTTAACATTTTTATTGGGCTTTTTTTTTAAACGGCCCACATCCCGATATGCTGTCTTCTCTTGCTTAGAAATGCTTATAAAAAAAAACAAAAATATTTAAATTAAATTCCCAAACCCCGGTTGGTGCAAAGGTAAAAAGGTTAAAATAAAGCTTCTTTAATTAAAATTTTTCCAAAAAAAAATTCCATATATTTTTAAACATTTTACGCGACCTAATTAAGGTGCATAAATAAAAACAGCCCACATCAAAGATATGTTGGCTCTCTTATTCAGGGCTTGCTTTCTATAAGAATTAAAATTCTAAATAAAATTACACAACTCCTAACTTCGAAAGCAAATGAATTGTATTTGTCCTTTATTAAAATTTTCTGGAAGTTTTTTTTTGTTCATAAGACTTTAAAAACGACTTAAAAAATTATGTATTTAAAATCGAGCCGGACCACATCCAGATATGTTGGCTCTCTACATAGAGATGCTTTATAAAACAAAAGTAAATTGTAAAATTCCCAAACCACCGTACGTACCAGTTATAAGCAGCCACAATCTTAATGCTTTAATAAAATTTTCCGACAAGGAATCTGCATTATTTTTTAACTTCTCTACGATCTAATATTGTCTAGTTTCCTCCAACGGACCAACATTCCAAGAGGATGCTGTCTCGTCTTGCTTAGGGGAAAATGCTTTATAAAAAACAAATATCAAATAAAAAATTCCCTTAGCACTTACGTGCAAAGTAAAAGAGTTAAATAAAGTTTCTTTGATCAAATTCCAAAAAACCTCTAAGATAATTATTAGATTATTCACTTAATAGTCAACATTCCTTTTCAAGCGTGTCCATAAAATAAAACGCGCCCACGTCAAGGTAAGTTTGTTGGGGACTCTCTCTATTACTACGTGCTATATAGAAATAAAATTCTAAAATAAATTCCCAAACCCCGTAGGGTTAATATGTTATAGAATTTACAATTTTTGTTTCCTTTATTCAAATTTTCAAAAATTTTTTCTCAATTTTAACTATGTTAACATACCATGACGATGTTAGATTATCTGTCTTTTAAACATTACCCAAGGCCTATACTCCAGATTATGTTGGCTCTCTTACAATGACATGCTTATTAAAACAAAAAGTAAACTAAATCCCAAACCACCGTCGCTACTCCATGTTATAAGAGCTACAATCCTGCTGCTTTTAATAAAATAATTAAATTCCCAAACCCTGTAGTTTCAAAGTTACAAGATTTACAATCTTGCTCCTTTGTTTCAAGTTTTCCGAAATTATTTCTCAATTCTTTAAACTTTTAAAACGTGATATCAACACATATTAGTCACAAATGAAACCGCCTGCATCCAGACTTGTTGGCTCTTTTACATGGGAAGACTACGTTTTATAAAACAAACAGTAAACAATTAAAATTCCCAAACGCACGTACGTACCCAAGTTTGTAAAGCTACATTCTTGCTACTTTAATAAAAATTTTCCGAAACAATAGCATTATTTTTTAACTTTAACGACCCTATCATCTGGTCTATGTTTTAAACAGGCTACATCCAGATATGCTGCCCTCTCTTGCTTAGGAAATGCTTTAATAAAAAACACATATAAATAAATTTCCAAACCGCGTAGGTGCAAAGTTAAAAGTAGTAAAATAAAAGCTTCTTTAATCAAAATTTTTCAAAAAAAAAACCATTATTTTAACAAACATTTTTTAAGGAGACCTAATTAAGGTCCATAAATGAAAGGAAACGGCCCACATCAAGGTTAGTTGTATATTTACTACATGCTATATTGAAAATAAAATTCTAAAATTTAAAAATTCAAACCCCGTAGGTACTAAGGTACAAGAATTACAATCTTGTTCCTTTATTCAAATTTCCGAAATTTTTTCTCAATTCTTAACTTTTAAAACGCATTAAAATAGGTCTTTAAAATTTAGCCGGGCCCTATAATGTCCAGATATGTGGCCTTTCTTACAGGGAGATGCGTTAATAAAACAAAAGTTAAAATTAAATTCCCAAACCCGTATGTACCATGTTATAAAGACCTACAAATCCATGCTTGCTTTAATAAAACTTTTCGCAAAAGAATTGCATTATTTTTAACTTTTTAACGATTAATATTGGTCTATGTTTTTAAACGGGCCACATCCAGATATGCTGTCTTATATAGAAAAGAGGAGAATAAAAAAAAAAAAAATAAAAAACTTATTAGAAAATCCATTACAACAAAACGTCCAACCTGCGTAGGTGCAAAGGTAAAGAGTTAAAATAAAGCCTTCTTTAATCAAATATTTTAAAAAAAAAATAAGATACAAATACAAAAAAAAAAAAAAAAAAAAAAAAAAAAAAAAATCCATTATTTTTTTTTAAAAAAAATTCCAAAAACCTCCGGATTGTCTATAAAAATAAACGGCCCACATCAAGATATGTTGCTCTCTTATTCAGGACTTGCTTTTGATGAAAACAATCTAAATAAAATTCCCAAACCCCGTAGGTTTTAAGTTAGAAGAATTACAATCTTGTTCCTTTGATTCAAAATTTTCCGAAATTTTTTCTCATTTCCTTAACTTTTTTAAACGACTTGTTTCCTTTGGTAAATCTATGTCTTTAAAAATGAAAGCCAAGCCTGACAATCCAGATATGTTGGCTCCTTTACATGGGTAAATTAATTTATAAAAACAAAATTAAAATTTAAATATCCAAACCAGTACGTACCAAGTTATAAGTGCTACAATCTTGCTTTAATAAAAATTCCGAAAGAATTGCATTATTTATTTTTTTTAACTTTTACTTTTAAATTAATTTTTCTATTTTTTTAAACGGCCCACACCCAGATATGCTGTCTCTTTGCGTTGGAAATGCTTTATAAAAAAAAACATATATAATTAAAATTCCCAAACCCCGTAAAAAGGGCAAAAGTAAATGAATTAAAATAAAGATTCTTTAATTTAAAATTTTCCAAAAAAAAACTCAAATATTTTAAAAAAAATATTTTTAGCGACCTAATTAGGGGGTCATAAATTTTAAACGTCCCAACATCAAGCATATGTTTGCTTTCTAATGTTTATGACGTGCGTATGTGATATAATTGCTAAATAAATTCCCAAAATCCCGAGGTACAAAGTTATATAAGTGTTACAATTCTTTCCTTTATTCAAAATTTCCGAATTTTTTTCTCAATTCTGAACTTAAATTATGTCTTATAAAATTAGCCGGCCTATATCCAGATATGTTGGCTCTTTTATTCAAGGGAGATGCGTATTAAAACAAAAGTAAAATTAAATTCCCAAACCACGTACGTTCCAAGTTTTATAAGAGCTACAATCTTCTGCTTTAATAAAAAATTCCGAAAGAATAATGCATTATTTTTTTAACTTTTTAACGATCTAAAATATTGGTCTATGTTTTTAAACGCCCCACATCCAGATATGCTGTTTTTCTTTTCTTTGCTGTAGGAAAATGTTTTTAAAATACAAAATATAAAATAAATTCCCAACCCCGTAGGTGCAAAGTTTAAAACAGTTAAATAAAGCTTTCTTTAAATCAGAATTTTCCAAAAAAAAAAAAAACTACATTTTTTTAAAACATTTTAGCGACCTAATTAAGGTGCATAAAATGAAACGGCTCACATCAAGATATGTTGGCTCTCTTATTTAGGACGTGTTATATGAAATAAAATTCTAAATAAGTTACCAAACACCGTAGGTACAAAGTTACAAAAGTTACAATCTTGTTCTATTATTTCAAATTTCCGAAATTTTTTCTCAATTCTTAACTTTTAAACGACTTAAATTATGTCTTTAAAATGAGCCGGCCTACATCCAGATATGTTGGCTCTCTTACAAGTGAGATGCTTATAAACAAAAGAAAATTAAATTCCCAAACCACGTACGTTCCCCAAGTTATAAGAGCTACAATCTTGCTGCTTTAATAAAAAATTTCGAAAGAATTGCATTATTTTTTAACTTTTTAACGATCTAATATTGGTCTATGTTTTTTTTCAAAAAACAGAAAAGCGAATTTATTAATAGTTTTAGGCTTAGAATTCTTGTATAAAAACAAAATAAATAAATTCCCAAACCCCGTTGTTGCAGGAAAAGGAGTTAAAATAAAGCTTCTTTAATTAAATTTCCAAAAAAATATCTCAAATTATTTTTCATTTTTTAAAACATTTTAGCGACCTAATTATGGTCCATAAAATAAAACGGCCCACATCAAGATATGTTGGCTCTCTTATTCAGGACTTGTTTTCAGAAAAAATAATTCTAAATAAATTCCCAAAACCCCGTAGGTTATAGAGTTACAAGAAATTACAAATCATGGTCCTTTATTTCAAATTTTCCGGGATTTATTTCTCAATTCTAAACTTTTTTTAACGCCTTTTTATAAAATTTATGTCTTTTAAAATGAGCCGGCCCCTACATTCAGATATGGTTGGCTTCTCCTTACATGGGAGATGCTTTATATAAAAACAAAATAAAATTAAATTCCAAACATGTTCTTCTCCACTTATAGAGCTCACAATTTGTCGTATCACTAGCCAAGAGAAGTTCGAAAGAATTCCATTATTTGGTTGAAACGTGTCCAAAGATCAGTGATTGGCTTTTTTAAAAAGCCCACATCCAGATATCTGTCTTTCTTGCTAAGAAAATACTTTATAAAAAAAATCTCCATTATTTAAATTTTTAAAACAGTCGTTAATTTAAAGAGTTAAAATAAAGCTTCTTTAATCAAATTTTTCAAAAAAAAAAAAAAAAACCCATTATTTTTAAAACATTTTCGCGACCTAATTATGGTCCATAAAATAAAACGGCCCACATCAAGATATGTTAGCTTTCTTATTCAGGACTTGCTTTATGAAATAAAATTCTAAATAAATTCCCAAACCCCGTAGGTAAAGTTAGAAGAATTACAATCTTGTTCCTTTATTTAAATTTTCCCGAATTTTTTTTGTCAATTCTTAACTTTTAAACGACTTAAATTATGTCTTTAAAATGAGCCGGCCTACATCCAGATATGTTGGCTCTCTTACATGGGAGATGCTTTATAAAACAAAAGTAAAATTAAATTCCCAAACCACGTACGTACCAAGTTATAAGAGCTACAATCTTTCTGCTTTAATAAAATTTTCCGAAAGAAATGCATTATTTTTTAACTTTTTAATGATCTAATATTGGTCTATGTTTTTAAACGGCCCACATCCAGATATGCTGCCCCTCTTGCTTAGGAAATGTTTTATAAAATACAAATAAAATAAATTCCCAAACCCCCGTAGGTGCAAAGGTAAAAGAGTTAAAATAAAGCTTCTTTAATCAAATTTTCCAAAAAAAAAAAAACTTCCATTATTTTAAAACATTTTAGCGACCTAATTAAGGTGCATAAAATGAAACGGCTCACATCAAGATATGTTGGCTCTCTTTTTATGGACGTGTTATTATGAAATAAAATTTCTAAATAAGTTACCAAAAACACCCGTAGGTACAAAGTTACAAAAGTTACAATTTTTCCTATATTCAAATTTTCCGAAACTTTTTCTCAATTTCCTAACTTTTAAACGACTTAAATTATGTCTTTAAATGACCGGCCACATCCAGATATGTTGGCCTCTTCTTATACGTGAGATGCTTTATAAAACAAAAGTAAAAATTAAATTCCCAAACCACGTACCTAGTCCGTACCAAGTTATAAGAGCTTAAATCTTTCTGCTTTAATAACAAAATTTCGAAAGGGAATTGCATTATTTTTTTTAAACTTATTAACGATCTAATATTGGTCTAAGTTTTTAAACGGCCCACATCCAGATATGCTGTTTTTCTGCTTAGGTAATGCTTTATAAAAAACAAATATAAATAAATTTCCCAAACCCCCTTTGGTGCAAAGGTAAAAGAGTTAAAATAAAGCATCTTTAATTTTAGAGTTTTTCAAAAAAAAAATCTCCATTAATTTTTAAAAACATTTTTCGCGACCTAATTTATGGTCCATTTAAAAATTGAAACGTCCAACATCAAGATGTGTTGGCTCTCTTATTCAGGGCTTACTTGCTTCAGAAAAAAAATTCTAAATAAATTCCCAAACCCCGTAGTATCAAGTTACAAATAAAATAATTCATGTTCCTTTATTTCAAATTTCCCAATTTTTTTCCTTTAATCTCCCTTAACTTTTTAGACGCTTAAATTTATGTCTTTTAAAAATGAGCCGGCCTACATTCAGGTATGTGTTGGCACTCTTACATGGGAGATGCTTATAAAACAAAAGTAAAAAATTAAATTTTTCCAAACAAAACTATCTAATATATAAGAGCTACAATCTTGCTCCTTTAATAAAAATTTTCGAAAAAATTTTGAATTTCTTTTTTAATTTTTTAAATGTCAAATATTGGTCAATGGTGTAATATGACCACATCCAGATATGCTGTGTCTCTCTCTTGCTTAGGAACTGCTTTATTAAAAAACAAATCATAAATTAAAATTTCCCACCCCGTTAGCCGTGCAAAGGTTTTATAAAGAAGAGGTTAAAATAAAGCTTTTTTTAATCAAATTTTTCAGCAAAAAAAAAAAAAATCCATTATTTGTTTAAACATTTTTAGCGACTAATTTATTCATAAAAAAAAACGGAATTACAACAGAGATATATTGGCTCTCTTATATAGGGACTTTCCTTTATGAAGTAAAATTTCTAAATAAATTAAACCCAAACCCGTAGGTATTTTAAGTTTTAGAATAAGAAAGAATTAAATTATATTAAAAATCATGTTCCTTATTCAAATTTACGAATCATTTTTTTTTGTTCTGAATTTCTTAACTTTTATCAACGATATACATTCTCTTATTTTTCCCCCTTTGGTTAATTTTTTCAGATATGTTGGATCTCTTACATGAAAGATGCTTTATAAACAGAAGTAAAGATTAAATTCCCAAACCACGTACGTACCAAGTTATAAGAGCCACCATCTGTACGCAAGAAATCCAAATTCCGAAAGAATTGCTGTTTATTTTTTTTAACTGTTTTTAACTATTCAAATATTATAATATATTTAAACGCCCACATCCAGATATACTGTCTCTTTTTACTTAGGAAATGCTTTATAAAAAACAAAATATAAATAAATTTCCTAGGTAAAGTAGATGCAAAAGTAAAAGAGTCAATATTCAGGCTTCAGAAATGAAATTTTTGAAAAAAAACTCCATTATTTTTTAGAAAAAAATTTAGCGGACCTAAATTAAGGTCTATAAAATTTGAAACGTCCAACATTCAAGATATTATGGTGGGCTTCTTCTTATATTAGACGTACTATATGATATAAAATCTAAATAAATTCCCAAAACCCGTAGGTAAAAAGTTATAAGAGTTACAATCTTTTCCTTTATAGAAAAAATTTTTCCGAAAATTTTTCCTCAATTCTTAACTTTAAACGACTTAAATTATGTCTTTAAAATTAGCCGACCTACATGCAGATATGTTGACTCTCTTACATGGGAGGATGCTTTATATAACAAATGTAAAATAAATTCCCAACCACGTACTTACCAAGTTATAAGAGCTACAATCTTATTGCTTTAATAAAAAATTTTTCCGAAAAGAAATGCATTATTTTTTAACTTTTTTAACGATCCTAATTTTGGTCATGTTTTTAAAAACGGCCCACATAAAGATATGCTGTCTTTCTTGCTTAGGAAATGCTTTATAAAATGCATTATATAAATAAATTCCCAAACCACGTAGGTGCAAAGGTAAAAGAGTAAAATAAAGCTTCTTTAATCTAAATTTTCCAAAAAAAAACTACATATTTTTTAAAACATATTTAGCGACCCTAATAAGGTGCCATAACTTGAAAACGGCTCACATCAAGATATGTTGCGCTCTCTTATTTAGGACGTGTTATATAAAATAAAACTCTAAAAGGTTAACAAACAACCTAGGTACAAAGTACATGAAGTTTACAATCTTGTTCTTTTTAATTCCACAAATTTTCGGATATTTTTTCTCAATTCTTAACTTTTAAACAACTTAAATTATATTGTCTTTAAATGAGCCGGCCTTACATCCAATATGTTTGGCTCTCTTACAAGTGTCGAGATGCTTCTTAAAACAAAAGTAAAAATTAAATCCCAAACCACGTACGTACCAAAGTTATAGAAGCTACAATCTTGCTGCTTAATAAATATTTTGGAAAAAAAATTGCATTATTTTTTAACTTGTAACGATCTAATATTGGTCTATGGTTTTAAACGGCCCACATCCAGTTATGCTGTCTCTCTTGCTTTGGAAATGATATAAATAAAAACAAATTAAATAAATTCGTAACCCCGTGGTTGCAAGGTAATAGGTGTTTAAAATAAAGCTTCTTTAATTTGAATTTTTCAAAAAAAATCTCCATCTCTCTCCTCCTCTCTCTCGCCCTAATTATGGTCCATAAAAAAAAACTGCCCACATCAAGATATGTTGGCTCTTTTATTAAGGACTTGTTTTCAGAAAAAAAAATTTCTAAATTAAAATAAAAACCCGGTAGGTATCAAGTTACAAGAATTACAAACTTGTTCCTTTTTTCAAATTTTCCGAAATTTTTTCTCAATTCTTACTTTTAAACGCCTTTTAAATTAGTCTATCTTTAAAATGAGCCGTCCTACATTCAGATATGTTGGTCTCTTTACAATTGGAGATGCTTAAATAAACAAAAGAGCTAAAAAAAGTTAAATCCTTACCAAAACCACGTATCGTACACAAGTTAAAAAGAGCTACAATCTTTGCTCCCTTTTATTAAAAAAATTTTCGAACACCAATTGCATTATTTTTTGACTTTTAACGATCATAATATGGTCAATGTATTTTAAACAGAGCCCCATTCCAGATATGCTGATCTACTCTTGCTTAGGAAATACTTTATAAAAAAAATATAAATAAATTCTTCAACGCGCCAGTATATGCCAAGTTAAAAGAGTGTAAAAGTTTAAAGGCCTTTAATAAAATAATTTTTCAAAAATAAAAAACTCCTTATTTTTAAAACATTTTCGCTAACTTAATTATGGTCCATAAAATAAAACGGTCCACATCAAGATATGTGGCTCTCTTATTAAGGACTTGCTTTTGAAATATAAAATTTCTAAATAATTCCCAACCCCGTAGCGTATCTTGAAGTTAGAAAGAATTAAATTCTTGTTTCCTTATTCAAATTTTCCGAATTTTTTTCTCAATTGTTAACTTTAAACAACTTAAATTGTCTTTAAAATGAGCGGACCTACATCCAGATATGTTGGCTCTACTTTACATGGGAGGATGCTTTATAAACAGAAGCGTAAACACATTTAAATACCGCAAAACCACGTAGCTACCAAGTGGGTATAAGAGCTACACTCTTTTGCTTTAATAAAATTTCCCGAAAAGAATGCATTATTTTTTAACTTTTTAACGATCTATATTGGTCTATGTTTTTAAACGGCCCACATCCAGGATATGCTGTCTTTCTTGCTTAGGAAATGTTTTATTAAAATACAATATAAAATAAATTTTCCCAAAACCCCGTTATATGCAAAAAGGTTAATGCAGTTAAACCCAAATAAGAGCTTCTTAATCAAATTTTCCAAAAAAAAAAAACTAACATTATTTTTTCAAACATTTTAGCCACCCTAATTAAGCGTGCGACTAAAATTGAAACGGGCCTCCACACATCAAATGATATGTTTGGCTCTCTTTACTTTATGACGTGTTATAATGAAAATAAAAAATTCTAAATAAGGTTACCAACACCGTAGGTACAAAGTTACACAAGTTACAATCTTGTTCTATTATTCAAATTTTCCGAAATTTTTTCTGAATTGTAACTCTTAAAGGACTACATATGTCTTTTTTGCTTTTAAATAATGAGACTCTCAGGGCAACTAACATCCTCCAGAAGTATGTTGCTCGACTTACAAAGTGAGATGGCTTATAAAATTAAAACAAAAAAAATGTTTAAAATTTAAATCCCCAAACCACGTACCGTTACCAATTATAAAGATCTTACCAATCTGCTAAGTCAAGTAAATTTTCTCTAAACATCCGTTGCACCGGTTTCTTTTTTATAAGCTTTTATAAAAATGGCTCCTAGGTTTTTATAAGGTTGAATATAATCTTCAAATCCGGCAACATTGGCGGGCTTAATTGGCGCGGACAATGAATAAGAAAACCAAATATAAAAACTTATAAACCCCCGTTGTTGCAATCGTCTAAGAGTTAAACTAAATCTTCTTTATTTATAATTTTCAAAAAAAAAATCTTCATTATTTTTTTAATCACATTTTAGCGACCTAATTTATCCGTCCTATAAAATAAAACGGCCCAGCGATTCAAGACTCTGAGTGTATAGGCCTCTTTATTTCAGACTGGCGTTTCTCAAAGATAAAATTAAATTCTAAATAAAATTCCCAAACCCGTAGGATATAGAGTACAAGAATGGACAATCATGTCTTTATTTTCCACGACTTTCCTGATATTCTTTCTTAATCTTAACTTTTAAACCCTTAAATTATGTCTTTAAAATGAGCCCGCCTACATTCAGATATTTGGTTGGCTCTCCTTACATGGGAGATGCTTAATAATACACAAAAGTAAAATTAACATCTTCCAAACCACGTAAAGAAATAGACGTTACCAAGTTAATAAGAGACTTACAATCTTGCTGCTTAATAAAAATTTCTTTCGAAGAATTGCATATATTTTATTCAACATTTTTTAAACGATATTTGCTAATGATTGGTCAATGACTTTAAACAGCCCACACCCAGATATCGTGCTGTCTCTCTTGCTAAGGAAATGCTTTATAAAAAACAAATATAATTAAATTCCTAAACCCCGTTGGTGCAAAGGTAAAAGAGTTAAAATAAAGCTTCTTTAATTAAATTTTTCAAAAAAAAAATCTCCATTTTTTTTAAAAATTTTATGCGAATCACAAAATTATTGTCAGGTAAAAATAACGGGCCCACATCAAGATATGTTGGCTCTCTTATTCAGGACTTGTTTTCAGAAAAAAAATTCTAAATAAATTCCCAAACCCCGTAGGTATAGAGTTACAAGAATTACAATCATGTTCCTTTATTCAAATTTTCCGGATTTTTTCTCAATTCTTAACTTTTAAACGCCTTAAATTATGTCTTTAAAATGAGCCGGCCTACATTCAGATATGTTGGCTCTCTTACATGGGAGATGCTTTATAAAACAAAAGTAAAATTAATTTCCAAACCACGTAGCTCACACAAAGTAATATAAGAGCTTACAATTTTTTTGCTGCTTTTAAATAAAAATACGTCGAAAAGAATGCGAGTATTTTTTAAACTTTTTATGTTAACACATCTAATATTTTATCTATGTTTTAAAACAGCCCACATCCAGATATGCTGTCTCTCTTGCTTAGGAAATACTTTATAAAAAACAAATATAAATAAATTCCCAAACCCCGTAGGTGCCAAGGTAAAAGAGTTAAAATAAAGCTTCTTTAATCAAATATTTTTAAAAAAAAAAAAAACTCCATATTTAAAACAGTTTCGCGAAACCTAATTATGTCCATAAAATAAAACGGCCCACTTCAAGATATGTTAGCTTTCTTTCACGACTTGCTTTATGAAATAAAAATTCTAAATAAATTCCCAAAAACCCGTACGTATTAAGTTAGAAGAATTATAAAGATCTTTGTTCCTTTATTCAAATTTTCCCGATTTTTTTTTTCAATTCTTACTTTTAAACGACTTAAATTGTCTTTAAAAATGAGCCAGCCTCACATCCCAGCATATGTTGGCTCTCTTTCATGGGAGTTGCTTTATAAAACAAAAGTAAAATTAAATTCCCAAACCACGTACGTACCAAGTTATAAGAGCTACCAATCTTTCTGCTTTAATAAAATTTTCCGGAAAAGAAATGCATTATTTTTAACTTTTTAACGATCTATATTGTCTATGTTTTTAAACGGCCCACATCCAGATATGCTGTCTTTACTTGCTTAGGAAATGTTTTATTAAAATATCAAATATAAATAAATTCCCAAACCCTGTAGGTGCAAAGGGAAAAGTGTTAAAAATAAGAGGCTTCCTTTAATCAATTTTCCAAAAAAAAATACTTCCATTATTTTTAAAAACATTTTAGCGACCTAATTAAGGTGCATTAAATGAAACGGCTCACATCAAGATATGTTGGCACTCTTAATTTAGGGCCGAAATTTTATATGAAATAAAAAATTCTAAATAAGTTTACCAAAACACGTAAGTACAAAGTTACCACAAGTTTACAATCTTGTTCTATTATTCAAATGTTCGCGTATCCCAATTTTTCTTCACAATTCTTCACTTTTAAAAGGCACTTAAATATGTCTTAAAAATAGCGCCGGACTAACATCTCAGATATGTTGGCTCTTTCTTACAATGTGAGATGCTTATAAAGACAAAGTAAATTAGATTCCCCAAACCAACGTACGTACCAATTATAAGGGAGCTACAAATCTTTGCTGCTTTAATAAAAATTTTCGAAAGAATTGCCTTTAATTTTTTAAACTTTTTAACGATCTAATATTGGGTCTATGTTTTAAACGGCCCACACAAGATATGCTGTCTCTCTTGCTTAGGAAAAATGCTTTATTAAAAAAACAAATATAAATAATTTCCTAAACCCCGTAGGTGCAAAGTAAAAGAGTTAAAATAAAGCTTCTTAATTAAAAATTTCAAAATAAAATTCTCCATTATTTTTAAAACATTTTAGCGACCTTATTAAGGTGTCCAAAAAATAAAACGGCCCACATCAAGATATGTTTATTGGACGTCTTCTTAATTCAAGGAACTGTTTTCAGAAACAAAAATTTCTAAATGAAAATTCCCAAACCCGTAGGTATAAGTTACAAGAATTACAATCATGTTTCTTTATTCAAATTAAAAAAAAAATTTTTTTCTACTTTACTTTTAAACGCCTTAAATTATGTCTTTAAAAATGAGCCGGCGCCGCCCTACATTCAGATATGTTGGGTCTCTTACATAGCCTATTAAAACATTAATATAAAACAAAAGTAAAATTAATTTTCCAAACCACGTACGTACCAAGTTATAAGAGCTACAGTCTTGCTGCTTTAATAAAAAAATTTTCGAAAGGAAATTGCATTATTTTTAACTTTTTTAACGATCTAATATGCGTCAATGTTTTAAACAGCCCACATCCAGAAATGCTGTCTCTCTTGCTTAGGAAAAATGCTTGTAATAAACAAACCAAAAATATAAGATTAACAATTCGGAAAGGCCAATTTGAGCATGACTGCACCCAGATTTAAAATAAAGCTATCTTTAATTAAATTTTTCAAAAGAAAAAAATTTCCAAATTATTTTTTAAAAAAACAATATTTTAAATGAGCGACTTAATTATGGTCCATAAAAAAACGGCCACACATCAAGATATGTTGGCTCTATTATTTAGGACGTGTTATTCAAGGGAAAAAAAAACATCTAATATAAATTCCCAAACCCCGTAGGGTATTAGTAGTTACAAGGTTAATTACAAATCCATGTTCCTTATTAAATTTCCTACGATTTTTTATTCTCAATTCTTAACTTATTTAAACGCCTTAAATTATGTCTTTTAAATGAGCCGGCCTACTTCAGATATGTTGGCTCCCTTACATGGGAGATGCTTTATAAAACAAAAGTAAATTAAATTATCCAAACCACAATATCGTACCATGTTGAAAGATCTACAATTTGTTTTCGAAATTAAATTTCGAAAAGAATTTCATAAACTATTAAATTCAAAAACATTACATTATTGGTCAATGTTTTTAAACAGCCCACATCCAGATATGCTGTCTCTCTTGCCTTAGGAAATACTTTATAAAAAACAAATATAAATTAAATTTAAACAACCCACGTAGGTGCCAAGGTAAAAGAGTTAAAAATAAAGCTTCTTTAATCAAATTTGTTCAAACAAAAAAAAAAAACTCCCTATTATGTTTTAAAACCATTTTCGCGACCTAAATATGGTCCATAAAATAAAACGACCCACATCAAGATATGTTAGCTTTCTTATTCACGACTTGCTTTATGAAATAAAATTCTAAATAAATTCCCAAACCCCGTACGTATTAAGTTAGAAGAATTACAATCTTGGTCCTTTGTCGAAATTCTACGAACATGTTTCTCATTCATATAACTTTTTTAAATACGACTTATAATTGTCTTATAAAATGCAGTGCCGGCTACATCCCAATATGTTGGCTCTCTTACATTGGGATGCTTTATAAACAAAAGTAAAAATTAAAATCAAACACGTACGTCTAACCAAGTTATAAGAGTACAACTTTCTTGCTTTAATAAAATTTTCGCAAAGAAATGCATTATTTCTCTCACCTTTTATAACAATCTAATATTAGCCGTCTAATGTTTTTAAACAGGCCCCACACTCCAAGAATATGCTGTCACTTTGCTTAGGGAAATGTTTTATTTTTAAAAATTTCCCAATATAAATTTTAAATTCCCAAACCCTGTAGGTGCAAATTAAAACAGTTAAAATAAAGCTTCTTTAATCAAATTTTCCAAAAATAAAACTACATTATTTTTAAAACATTTTAGCGACCTAATTAAGGTGCATAAAATGAAACGGCTCACATCAAGATATGTTGGCTCTCTTATTTAGACGTTGTTATATGAAATAAATTCTTAAATAAGTTACCAAACACTGTAGGTACAAAGTTACAAAAGGTTACAATCTTGTTCTATTATTCAAATTTTCCGAAATTTTTCTAATTTCTTAACTTTTAAACGACAAGAAATATTATTGTCTTGTAAAATCAAAGGAAACATCCAGATATGGTTGCTCTCTTACAAGTGAGATGCTTATAAAACAAAAGTAAAATTAATTTCCCAAACCAAGTACGTACCAAGTTATAAGAGCTACAATCTTGCTGCTTTAATAAAAATTTTCGAAAGAATTGCATTATTTTTTAACTTTTTAAAAAATAATGCATTTCTTTCGGAAAATTTTATTAAAGCAGAAAGATTGTAGCTCTTATAACTTGGTACGTACGTGGTTGGAAAATTAGGCTTACTTTTGTTTTTGAAAAATTGGAATCATGTAAGACAGCCAACATATCTGAATGTAGGCCGGCCATTTTAAGAACATAATTTAAGTCGTTTAAAAGTTAAGAATAATGAAAAAATTTCGGAAAATGAATAATAGAACAAGGTTTGAGTTCGTTTGTAACTTGATACCTAGCGTTGTTGGAATTTATTAGAAAATTTTCTTTATTATAAAGCAAAGTCTCTGATAAGGAAGAAAGCCAACATATCTTGATGTGACGTTTTAATTTATGGACCATAATTAGGTCCTAAAATGTTTTTAAAAATAATGGAGATTTTTTTTTGAAAATTTGATAAAGAAGCTTTATTTTAACTGTTTTACCTTTGCACCTACGGGTTTGGGAATTTATTCATATTTGTTTTTTATAAAGCATTTCTAAAGTAAGAGAGTCAGCATATCTGGAGTGTGGGGCCGTTTAAAAAACATAGAACCAATATTAGATCGTTTAAAAGTTAAAAAATAATGCAATTCTTTCGGAAAATTTTATTAAAGCAGAAAGATTGTAGCTCTTTTAACTTGTACGGACGTGGTTTGGGAATTTAATTTTAATTTTGTTTTATAGCATCTCCCTTGTAAGAGAGCCAACATATCTGTATATAGAGCGGCCTAATTTAAAGACATAATTTTAAGTCGCGTTTTAAAAGTTAAGAAATTGAGAAAAAATTTCGGGAAAATTTGAATAAAGGAAAAAGAATTGTAACACTTATAACTTTGTATCCTAACGGGATATTGGGGGGAATTTATTTAGAAAATGTATATCATAAAGAACGTCATAAATAGAGCAGCCCAACATATCATGATGTTGGACTTTTAAATTAGAAAAACAATTTTTTTGAAACTGATTAAGATTATATTTTAATTCATTTACTTTTGCCCTTACGGGGTTGGGAATTTTATTATATCTGTTTTTTTTATAAAGCATTTCCTTCGCAAGAGAGACAGCATATCTGGGTGTGGGCCGTTTAAAACATAGAAAAATATTAGATCGAGAGCAAACATATCTTGATGTGAGCCGTTTTAATTTATGGCACATAATTAGGTCGCTAAAATGTTTTAAAAATAATGGAGATTTTTTTTTTAGAATAAATTTTTTTATTAAAAAGCTTTATTTTAACTGTTTTACCTTTGCACCTACGGGGTTTGGGTTATGAATTTATTCATATTTGTTTTTTATAAAGCATTTCCTAAGCAAGAGAGACAGCATATCTGAGTGTGGGCCGTTTAAAAACATAGACCAATATTAGATCGTTAAAAAGTTAAAAAATAATGCAATTCTTTCGGAAAATTTTATTAAAGCAGAAAGATTGTAGCTCTTATAACTTGGTACGTACGTGGTTTGGGAATTTAATTTTAATTTTGTTTTATAAAGCATCTCCCTTGTAAGAGAGCCAACATATCTGTATATAGGCCGGCTAATTTTAAAGACATAATTTAAGTCGTTTAAAAGTTAAGAATTGAGAAAAAATTTCGGAAAATTTGAATAAAGGAAAAAGATTGTAACACTTATAACTTTGATACCTACGGGATTTGGGAATTTATTTAGAATTTTATATCATAAAGCACGTCATAAATAAGAGAGCCAACATATCATGATGTTGGACGTTTATTTTTAAAAATAATTGAGTTTTTTTTTTCGAAAATTTGATTAAAGAATCTTTATTTTAATTCATTTACTTTTGCACTTACGGGGTTTGGGAATTTTTTTATATCTGTTTTTTTATAAAGCATTTCCTTCGCAAGAGAGGCAGCATATCTGGGTATGGGCCGTTTAAAAACATAGAAAAATATTAGATCGGTAACAACATATCTTGATGTGAGCCGTTTTAATTTATGGACCATAATTAGGTCGCTAAAATGTTTTAAAAATAATGGAGATTTTTTTTTTGAAAAATTTGATTAAAGAAGCTTTATTTTAACTGTTTTACCTTTGCACCTACGGGGTTTGGGAATTTATTCATATTTGTTTTTTATAAAGCATTTCCTAAGCAAGAGAGACAGCATATCTGAGTGTGGGCCGTTTAAAAACATAGACCAATATTAGATCGTTAAAAAGTTAAAAAATAATGCAATTCTTTCGGAAAATTTTATTAAAGCAGAAAGATTGTAGCTCTTATAACTTGGTACGTACGTGGTTTGGGAATTTAATTTTAATTTTGTTTTATAAAGCATCTCCCTTGTAAGAGAGCCAACATATCTGTATATAGGCCGGCTAATTTTAAAGACATAATTTAAGTCGTTTAAAAGTTAAGAATTGAGAAAAAATTTCGTCGGAAAATTTGAATAAAGGAAAAAGATTGTACAACCTTTAATAACTTTGTACCGTACGGGATTTGGGAATTATTTAGAATATCTATATCAATAAAGCACGTCATAAATAGAGAAGCCAACATGATCATGATCGTTTGGAAGTTGTAATTTTTTAAAAAATAAATTGAAGTTTTTTTTTTCGGAAAATTTGATTAAAGAATCTTTATTTTAATTCATTTACTTTTGCACTTACGGGGTTTGGGAATTTTTTTATATCTGTTTTTTTATAAAGCATTTCCTTCGCAAGAGAGGCAGCAATATTCTGGGATAATGGGCCGTTTTAAAAACATAGAAAATATTAGATCGGTAAATTAACTTAAAAAAATAATGCAATTCCTTTCGGAAAATCTTATTAAAGCAGAGAAGATTGTAGCTCTTATAACTTTGGTACGTACGGGTTTGGGAATTTAATTTTTAGTTTTGTTTTATAAAGCATTTCTCATGTTAAGAGAGCCAACATAATCTGGATGTAAGGCCGGCCTTGCATTTATAAGGACATACAATTTAAGTCGTTAAAAGTTAAGAAATTGAGAAAAATTTCGGGAAATTTGGAATAAAGAACAAGATTGCTAATTCTTCTATAACTTAAATACCTGACGGGGTTTGGGAATTTCTATTTAGAATTGTTTTCATAAAGCAAGTCCTCCTAAGTAAGAGAGCCAACATATTTCTTGATGTGGGCCGTTTATTTTATGGACCATAATTAGGACGCTAAAATGTTTTAAAAATAAGGATTATTTTTTTTGTGGAAAAATTTTTTTTTTTAAGCTTTATTTTACTCTTTTACCTTTGCACCTACGGCTTTGGGAATTTATTTATATTTGTTTTTTATAAAGTATTTTCCAAGCAAGAGAGACAGCAATATCTGGATGTGGGCCTTTTAAAAACATAGACCAATATTAAATCGTTTTAAAAAGTTAAAAATAATGCAACTCTTCGGAAAATTTTAATTAAAACAGCATGATTGTACAAGGTCTTATAACATGGTAGCATACGTGGTTTGGAATTTAATTTTTATTTTTTGTTTTATAACGCATCTCACTTGTAAAAGAGCCAACATATTCTGGATATAGGCCGACTAATTTTAAAGACATATTTTAATTCGTTTAAAAGTTAAGAATTGAAGAAAAAATTAACAACTATCTTAGAAGTTTAAAGAAAATATCGTAATTCTTCTAACTTAATACCTACCGGTTTTGGGAATTTATTTAGAATTTTTATTTCATAGCTTGCTCTTATAAAATAAGAGAGCCAACATATCTTGATGTGGGCGGTTTTAATTTTATGACCCTTAATTAGGTCGCTAAAATGTTTTAAAATATGGAGTTTTTTTTGGAAATTTGGATTAAAGAAGCTTTATTTTAAACTCTTTTACCTTTGCATGCCATACGGGGTTTGGGGATTTATTTATATTTGTTTTTTTATTAAAGCCATTTCCTAAGCAAGAGAAAGGCAAGCCATATCTGGACTGTAAGCCTGTTTTAAAAATATAACACAATATTAGGTCGTTACAAAGTTAAAAAATAATGCCTATTGTTTCGGAAATTTTTATTTAAAGCAGCAAGATTGTAGCCCTTATAACTTGGTACGTACGTGGCTGTTTGGGAATTTAATTTTACTTTTGCTTTTAAAGAGCGTCTTCCATGTAAAAGAGCCAAAATATCTGGATGTAGGCTGTTCTTTTAAAGAACCCTAATTAACTCGTTTACAAGTTAAGAATTGAGAAATAGTTTCGGAAAAATTGAACAAAGGAGCAAGATTGTAAATCCTTGTAACTTTGTACCTACAGGGTTTGGGAATTTATTATTTTATTAAAGCAGCAAAATTGTAAGGGCTCCTTATAAAATGGTACATACAGTGGTTTTGGGAATCTTAAATTTTACTGTTTGTTTTATAAAGCCTCACTTGTAAGAGAGCCACATAATTGATATAGGCCGCATAATTGTTGCCAGATAATAATTTAAGTCGTTTTAAAAAGTTCAAAAATTGGGAAAAAATTTCGGAAAATTTGAAAAAAGGAACAAAATTTGTAATTCTTTAACTTAGTACCTACGGGGTTTGGGAATTTATTTAGAAATTTTAATTTCAAATGACACTGTAGTAAATAAGAGAGCCAACTTACCATGACGTAGGCCGTTTTATTTTATGGCCAACTTAAATTTAACAGTAATATAAAAGTGTTTTAAAATTATGGAGTTTTTTTTGGGAAATTTGATCAAGGAAGCTTATTTTAAACTCTTTTATCTTTGGGCACCCTACGGGGTTTTGGGAATTTATCTATTATTTGTTTTTATAAAGCATTTCCTAAACAAGAGAGACAGCATATCTGGATGTAGTCCGTTTAAAAACAATAGACCAATATTAGATCGTTAAAAACAAGTTAAAAAATAATGCAATTCTTTCTTTAAAATTTTATTTACAAGCACGAAAGATTGTTAGCTCTTAAAACTTGGTACGTACGTGTTTTGGGAATTTAATTTTAGCTTTTGTTTTATAAAGCATCTCTAATGTAAGAGAGCCAACATATCGGGATGTAGGTTGGCTCATTTTAAATACATAATTAAAGTCGTTTAAAAGGTAAAAAAATTGAGAAAAAATTTCAGAAAATTGAAATAAAGAAAGAAGAATTGTAAACTTTTGTAACTTAATTACCTTTTAAGGGGTCTTGGGAAATTTATTTAGAATTTTTAATTTTCTAAAAACAAGTCCTGAATAAGAGGCCAGACATATACTGATGTGGGCCGTTTATTTATGGACATAATTAGGTTCGCGTAAATGTTTTTAATAATAAAATGGATTTTTTTTTTAAATTTAATTAAAGAGCTTTATTTTTAACTCTTTTACCTTTTGCACGTACGGGGGTTTGGGAATTTATTTATATTTTGTTTTTTTTAATAAAGTGCATTTCCTAAGCAAAGAGACGAAGCTTATTCTGGATGGTGGGGGCCGCGTTTCAAGAAACATAGACGAATGATTAGATCGGCTAAAAAGTTCAAAAATAATGCAAATTGTTTCGAAAAATTTTATTAAAGCAGCAAGATTGTAGCTCTTAAAACTTTGTACATACGTGGTTTGGGAATTTAATTTTACTTTTGTTTTATAAGGCATCTCACTTGTAAGAGAGCCAACATATCTGGATGTAGGCCCGGCTCATTTTAAAGGCATAATTTAAGTCGTTTAAACAGCTAAGAATTGAGAAAAAATTTCGGAAAATTTGAATAAATAGAACAAGATTCGTAACTTTTGTAAATTTTGTACCTACGGTGTTTGGTAACTTATTTAGAATTTTTCATTTCATATAACACGTCCTAGATAAGAGAGCCAACATATCTTTTTGTAGGCCGTTTCATTTTATGCCCCTTAATTAGGTCGCTAAAATGTTTTTAAAATAAAAATGTAGTTTTTTTTTGGAAATTTGATTAAAGAAGCTTTATTGTAACTCCTTTTTTCCTTTTGCACCTACGGGGTTTGGGAATTTAATTTATATATGTATTTTATAAAGCATTT